>JAUUDZ010418541.1:0-14520 GCA_032361705.1 Panulirus versicolor | reverse complement strand
CTCCCTAACAACCCCATCCATAAACAAATTAAACAACCATGGAGACATCACGCACCCCTGCCGCAAACCAACATATATACCCTAGCCCAAGCCAGGTAACTAACTTATTGACTAAATGCTAGGGGAGGATGAACAGCTGGGATGACCATGGGCCGACTACCGAAACTACTGAAACTAGGATTTGCACCTAAGTACTGGGCAGCCTGTGAAGAAATGTTGTGAGAGTGATTTAAAAGGTCTACTACAGAAAATTTTTCAGTTCTTATAATCACCATAATAAGACTTCAAAAATATGAATACTTATATCAATACAGTATTGGATGGGAATTAGGTAACTGGAGAATGCACTTCAAAGCCATGTTTATGATCATGAAAACACCATATGACTCCTTGATGCAATCTTCATTCTATTACAAAACTGTTGGAGGTCAGTTTTCATTTATCCAACTTAAGGCTGTAATACTTCTTCCTCTGAATAATACATGCAAGCAGAATCTTAAAAAATATTCTTACCATGAAGATGTCACAGCAGTCACAATCAAAGAATGAAGTCCCTGGCCAAATATGCTGGCAATGTGATGTCTAAAGTCACTGTCAGGACATTTTTCAGACTGAACATGTTATTTTCAATATAATAGTTGGGGGGGGGGGATAAACTTTCCCATCTAATTTTGAAGCATGTTATATCAAATGGATTAAATGAGAATCTACCCAAGAGACATGTGACCCTTTAGGAATTTGCAGCAAATTTCCATGAGCTATTCAGAGTTCCCCTACGTACCACAGTTTTGTTAACCAAAGATTACAGTATATGTGCCAGAATAATGTGTTTTATTGAATAAGCATGATGTTTTTGAAGTATAACTTGTTCATTTTTAGGATTCAAGATATGTATCCTAAGGTTCATTCCCCCTAACTCCCCATTTCCCATAGGCCACGTACCTTGCCAACAAGGGTTTTGCCAACCAAGTGGTCTTGTAGGAATGTAACCCAAGTGTATGGCAAGGTGCTACTTTAAAAGTTAAAAGTTTAAGTCCTTGCTGAATACTTACTTTAAATTCTCCCGGCCTGGCATTCATTGATCGTGTTTTAATTACATCAACAGGCTGTGTCATTGTCGTTGCAATCGCACCCTGAGAAGAAGTTTTAGACATCAGACTTCAGCTAATCATGTCACTTTGGAACAAAGGTATAAATACAACGATAAGGTAAAGAAAAAATAGCACTCCAATGATGAAAAAAATCTGTGTTGCTAAAAATTATATCATATACCAATACTTAAATGAAAACACAAATAGGTTCTTAATATGCACAGTGATTCTCTGAGCTTAGAGCGGACAATCTCTACTTGAAAAATTAAAGAGGCATTTTTTCCTCATGTAATCTTGAACAATGGCCCCACAAGTGTTAACAATAAAGTGTATGCCTTTAATCATGTCATTTAATGTATAGGAATTCCTGCAATACTGTCATAGTCCATCAAATGATACCTTTAGCCCACAAAAAAACCCTCCCATCCCAGTATAATGAAAAGGCAATCAACAAGGCAATATAACTTAATGACAAGCAGGATGGCATGTCCTCAGTTTATCATGTCTAGGATCAGAAATGAGTTTCTCAGATCACATCATACCTTTCAACCCTATGTTCTAAAAATATCATGCTAAATAGGTTATACACATGGTGACGGCCATCATTCATTCTCTGCCTTGAAAAATTGTTCTTAGATATCAGAAGAATGTGTGTCTGAGTCACATGAGATCCATCCCATGTATATGTATATGACCCATCCCATGTATATGTACATGATCCATCCCATGTACATAGAAACAGAATTAAGGTATTAAGTTGACAGCCAAAACAAGTGTGTGTTGCTTGTTATGAAATATGAAACCCATTGACACAAAAAATAAACAATTTGGCTAATAGAACAGAAATGGAACTACAGTAAAAATCAAAACTATTAACATCTTAAAACATGAGTGTACATGAGTGTCGATGTGTTGTCAATGGACTGAACCAGAGCATGTGAGGCATCCAGGGTAAACCATGGAAAAGTCTGTGGGGCCTGGTTGTGTATAGGGAGCTGTGTTTCAGTGCATTACACATGACAGCTACAGATTGGACATAAGCAGATGCAGCCTTTCTTCGTCTGTTCTTGGCACTACCTCACTAATGCAGGAAACAGCAATCAAGTATGAAAAATAAATTATGTGTACGTGAATCTGGACCTTCACATCTGTTCATATGCATTCATGTTGCAAACTAAGCTGAACTGACTTGAGAGATAAGTACTGCAACTCTTATCTAGAATTTTTCCTACAATCTGTATTTAATGTTCCTGGTGAGTGGGCCTTTTTCTTGATAACTTTTACTCATATATCCTAAGACCTTAATGACCTGTTTACTAAATTAAATCATTTATTGTTATCATCACTGGTGAGCTTTTAACTGCAGCATCATAAATCTTACATTTAATGTTAAATGTGTCCATAACATTTCAGCATACTTTAACCAAAGTTGTGTAAATATATAACTTTAGAAATATCAACAATATTTCAGCATATTTCAACTCGAGTAAATACACAATCACTCTCATTTTAATACAAACTCATTAACTTCCATGCCTTTCATTTCTTATGTATCTGTGTTAATGATACCTGGAATTTCTGATCAATACAGATGGGCAAAAATAATGAAGTCTATAATCCTCACTTTCTATGTTGTGCACATCTACATTACCAAGGTTCCCATAACACCTTCAACTCCTGTTTTTATTGTTCAGTGCCAAACTTCTGTGTTCTTATACTCTATCAATCAAGAGTGTTCCCCAATATCTTACTTATCATCATCATTATCATTATTATTGTTATTATTATAATTATTACCATTACTTGATTGCTGTTTCCCACATCAGCAAGGTAGAGCCAAGAAACAGACGAAGAATGGACCATCCACATATACACATGTATATATATACATAAATGCCTATACACGCACATATACATAAACATAACATATACACATATACATACATCTATACAGATACATACATATATACACATGTACATATTCATACTTGCTTGCCTTCATCCATTCCTGGAAATACCACCGTCCCACAGGAAACAGCATCACTACCTCTTACTTCAGTGAGGTAGCGCCATGAAAACAGACAAAAAAGGCCACATTTGTTCACACTCAGTCTCTAGCTGTCATGTGTAATGCACAGAAACCACAGCTCCCTATCCACATCCAGGCCCCACATACCTTTCCATGGTTTACCACAGACATTTCACATGCCCTGGTTCAGTCCAGTGACAGCACATCGACCCCGGTATACCACATCGTTGGTCAGGCCCCCATCGCTCAAAATCTTTTTCACTCCATTCTTCCACTTCCAATTTGGTCTCCTAATATCTCTAATTCATTAAAATTATTTTGTACTTCTCATTTCAAAATGACATTACACGACATGCTAATCTCTTTCAAATACAAATTTTGTCTTACTTAATTTTGGCTTCAACATCCTTATCAGGCAAATTTCATCTTAAAATTTTAACATTCAACTTCACTATTTGTCTGTCTAATATCAAAACTGCATTACCTACATAAACCATAAAAATACCCAATCTCTGTCATCATGATTTAATAGTAGCCCACAATCAAGATTTTGCTATACTTTACATAACTTCCCATCCAAAAAGACACCAAATGCCACTGTTACTACACAAATCCCCAGCATACTCCCATACTCATTTAAAGTTAACTACTCCAAATGATTTTTGGATATAAATTATATACTTAATGGTAAAGACAAACTACAAATAAAGTGACAACATAGCCAAAGCTAGAGCTGTATCATATTCTCTGTCCTTAGTATCTAATCTACAATCAACTTCATGAACACAGTTTTTCTGTCATCAAAGTTAATCAAAAAATAACCCTAATATTAACTGAGAGCTTAAAGAACAAAGTGACACTGAATGTTGACATAAGAGAAAAACATTTTGAGTTTTGTGAGTTCCTGAAGGTTCTTGTCTTTTTTTTCAAAGGTTTTATATTTCCCTGGGGATAGGGGAGAAAGAATACTTCCCACGTATTCCCTGTGTAAATTTTAAAATAAATGTTAATCTAACCCTGAAAAGTGTAAACTGATCATAGAAAGGGTCAGCATCTCTACCTAGTACTAAAATTTATTGCAGAAAAGTTGTAAATGCCAATAAAGATCATCATGCTAGGAATTACTTTTAACGACAAGATTTAAGGATAAAAATTTGTAGAGCAAAAAATTATAAAGTAGCATGGACATGAAGTTCTAAATAAAATGATTGACCATAAAGATGGGAAGGCTGAAAGGGTGTGGTAAGAGTATATGAAACATGACACCATGAGGTAAAAATAAGTATGAGCTAATGGGTGTTTGAATACAAAGACCAAAAATCAAAAGGGAAAGACTGAGAGACTGCAGCCAGACAACATATACAGAGATGTTAGTGACTGGAGCCTTAAATAAAAAAAAAATGAGAACATTCTTAATTAAGTAATCACAAGTCAGGAAAGGAAAGAGTAACAGAATGCATTTGGCTAGTAAGTTTGTCAGAACAAGTTTTGGGGAAAGGCTATGTAGGCACACTTACTTTAAATACATACATTTCATGGATATGAATATAATATATCTATGACTTTGCAAGCACAGTGAATTAAAAATGCAATAATAAATGACCATCCGCATTAAAAATATCAACTGAGAACAAAATATAGACCAAAATATACATTTCTTACCGCAGCTAATGAACTAGTGAAGTGACAAGTAAGGTTGTCACTAAAGAATGGTGTTGATAACAAGTAGCTCTTGATCTGATCATAAAAGGACAATTGACCAATGGTCATCAAAACTGCCCTAAAAGTTGCTGTTGATGCACCACGGAATAACCGAAGAACTCCCTCTTCTTTTACAACTCGAACAACGCCATCCAGAGCATGCTTATAGCTGTAGTAAAATGAGAAATAAAACACAATCAGAATAACATTTTCTCACTACTCTCATGAATCACTCCAAAGTTGGGCAGTCATTTCCAAGACAGTAGTGCAAATTTCAGGGAAAGTTAAAGTGGTAAAATGTGTGCATGATATAGGATCTACGTAAAGGTTACTGGAGTTTGTCAGATCATATGACAGTCATACATGATATATGTTTTAATGTGGGTGCACTAAGAATAGAAACATGAATGGATATGAAAATGGTGATTAGAGAAACTAAAGAATGAAAGTGTAAAAATGAACTTCTAAAGGAAACTAAAAATCTAAAGACACTGATGAAACAATTGAGTTAGGTTGCAGAAGTGTGGAGATGCTGAAAAAGTGTGCATTAATAAGGGATATCACAGTTTTATAGTGATAGGAGAAAGTGAAGGAGTACCAGTCAAGTGTGGAAGACTGTTTCTGATAAAAAATCAAGTTTGAAATATATTTGGAAGTCATGAATATATGAGGATCATCAATGAGAGATTCATCCAACTCATTTGTTCAACTATGTTCTTATCACCAAACTTAAATACTCACGAATTGTCTTTAGTCATTCATCAAGTTATGGTCTATAAAGGATAATCAAAACTATTAAAAAGATATCCAAAAAAATAAAAAGGTAACCCTGGATTACCTTACATGTTAAGAGAAAGAAAACCCCTATTGAATAACACACAGTATTTCTAAAGGAAGAACAAATGAAAAATTCTCTGCAATGTTGAATACATCATTTCAACAATAAAGTGTCAATGAATACTTTATTATGAACACCACAGATTAACATATCTGAGTATCCCTCCTACATAATAAGCTCCTTCTTCCTCTATCTAATACTCAAATGTAGATTAATGAAAAGTGATATCATAATCGATGGAAAAAATCAAAATCTTCTTACTTTCTTTTTTGATCTGCAGGAAGTTTAATATCATTCTGCATGCGAACATTGATCATATCTCCTGGAGTTCCCACAAAGCCACCACATGCTCCGGCAAACCCTGCTAGTAGAGCCCTCTTGTAGAAAGGTAGAGACCCTCCTGATGATTCTGACATACGCTGCTTCACCACCTACAGGAAGTATTCGGGCACTGCTAAAATGCAAAGTAAATGTTGTGCACAAGCAAAGTACTGTGTACTGTACTCTACAATAATTACATGTTCAATTTCAGTACACTGCTTTGTTCCTTTTAAACACAGGTTCACTCAAGTTATAAAAAAAGTATAAATCCAATCAAAGGCTTCATCTTCATCTCTGTATTCAGCATATAAAATCAATACTGTGCAACAATTCAATTATACAAATTAAGTACATCATTTGATATTTGTACATCAAAAGACTATGATAATACTTATAGTTCATAACATGAATCAAAGACCAAAATAATCACCATAAAAACAATCCCACAAATGGGAAACTACATTCAGAATGGTTCTTCTAGCACTTTAAGATCTCACTAGGAGCTGTCATAAATATTGGCATTTAGTTCAGTGGCTGCTCTTAATCTGTGAGGTCTGTTTCTAAATTTAATATCTTGACCTTAAGAAAATATACTGATCTGTTTTACATAGCACTTTACCTTGTTGAACACTTGTATACTGATGTGCTGCATACAGAAAGATACTTTTGTAAGTTTAGAATAATATAATGCATATATTAATTTTCTATCCTTAAAATGCAAGGCATAAAGTACTTCATGAAGACTTAACACAGAAAAAATAAATGGACATACCATACTCTACACTATCTACACCATACTGTCTTTTCCCACATTCACAGTAGGGTGGTGCAAGTATATCTGCAAACATTTGAAGGTGTATAAGAAACACTTGAAAACACATACTGAAGAATGCTGCCAGTTGATTACACTCTCAATTTAATTAAGCACTTGTCACATGCTTATACTTACAAATGATACTCCATAAAATGACAGATGCCTCTGCAGGTGTATGAAAGAAAAAATGAAAAAAGAAAGCAGGATAATGAAAGAAAGGAATGGATAAAAAAAATATTTAACTACAAAAAAGAATTGACGATATGAGGAAAAAACATTTGAAAAGCAAAGCAGTAATCATATAAAGTGGGATGTGAGATTGTATGCCAAGCCACCATATGTAATCACAAAGGGTGTATATCCAATGGAATGAAACCTCAAAAGACACTTATTTCTAAACTACAATGATATATGAGCATAGGAACTCTAACCTAACTGGTCTAGGGAAGGTTCACAGGATACCAATGACAAAAAATCTGTTTACAATTTGATTAATAGGCATCAACTATGCCAACCCCTCAAACCAATCAGTGACAGACACAATGAACCTTAATGAAGCATGTGCTAAACCTCCTTTACATCAGTTCCAATACTGGAAATGTTCTGGTTACAAACCTTGATATCCAGTAACTACTTCAATCAAGGGAAAGAGGTGAACAGGGAGTATGGCTCAGTTGTTTTGTTCATATTTCAACAAATAAGACATATTTCTCTCTCATCAAATTACTCTCTTGTACACAGGGAATATGAATTAGAAAACTACTGCTTTATTAATGAGACAACAGGCCAAATTTCATAATCACAGACAATGCTTATCTATCAATACAAGCAATTCATCTACAATCTTAAGTTTTCAGAAAACAAGAATAAAATCTATCTAACTGTTCATCTACCTCTCTATCTATCCTTATCAATGTATCTGCTCTCAAAGATATGATGTGGATTAAATACAAACAGCCTCTGAAATCACTCATTCACATCCTCGACCTATGTACTGGGTGTTAAAGTGAAACATATACTTCCACATTTACAGTTATATTGACTTGGTACTTTTTCACCCTGCACACCAAGATGCTCACTTGATGAGATGTCCGAAGTAATAACATGGGTCGTACACTCAATAAATTGTGTTGTATGAACTGTATCTGTAAATAAGTATGTACTGACTGGTATCTAAAGTTACAGAAACTGTAATGCACTTACCAAAGCAATTTTATCTGTATAGTAATGAAATGTATATGAGATTAGAAATGGTTGTATTGGTGGTGGATACAAAAATGGAGGTACTGCATTATCACATATTTCACTTACACTATACTGTAGTATATACTACACTTACATTAACACTTATTGTTATGCATTACTGTACACTTAAACATCTACTCATGTAAACATGATTTACAAAGAACTGTACTGTACAGTTATATTAAAATCTGCCTATTCTCATTATGAATTGATGAAACTTTACCTTCAGAAGCCACAATGAAAAACATTAAAGTTAAAATCAATGCAAAACCCCACAATAAATTCACTATGAAAGCAAAAGTGTCACAAGTCACAGCACTTGGGTTAAAAGATGTTGATATTGTGGGCAATGCAACAAGACTGAACTGATGCCCAGAGGAGCAACAGAGAAGCAAGAATAAACAAACCTTTATTCAGTACTGTACCATATGCATTACTATACATGCATCAAAAATCTATTACAATGAAATATCCACTTTTAAGGTGGAGGATGTCATAGACCTAAGAAAGAGAACCCTTACTATGACAGACCCCATAATATAAATCAGGTGCACCAGACACCAAAGACCCAGTCAGACCATTTTCTGATGTACTGGAACTAGTCCAATTTATCTGATATAGTACCATGGGACCCATGCCTGTAATCACCAACAACTGCTCTAGCAAGTTCAATACTTTCTGGGCATAAACTTCATTATACTAATGTATTCATAAGTTGTAATACTGTGTACAGTATCAATATACTGTACAAAATAATATCCTATCTCAGTGCAAACACATAATGTCAACCTCAGTATACCATATCATTCCATTTCACTCTATCCCTTGAATGCCTTTCACCATTGTGCATGCACATACCCTGATCACTCAAACTTTTTTCACTCCATCCTTCCATCTTCAATTTGATCTTTCCATTCTCCCTGTTCCCTCCACTTCTGACACATATTCTTTTGGTGAACCTTTCCTCACTCATACTCTCCAAACCATTTCAGCACAACCTCTTCAGCTCTCTAAACCACACTCATTTAATTACCACATATATCTCTTACCTTTTCATTACTTACTCATACTCAATCAAGCAACTTCACATCACATATTGTTCTCAAATATTTTGATTTTCAAAATATTCCCCCTCCTCCGCACTGAGGTATCCATATAATATTGTTGGGACTACTATATGTACCTTCAAACATACCCATTTTTGATCTCCCAGATAACATTCTTTGCCCTAAAACAGGGTATAAGAAGAGACTGAGGTAAACCATGGAAACATCTGTGTGGCCTGGATGGGATAGGGACTTGTGGTTTAAGCTTATTACACACAACAGCTAGAAAATGAATATGGGCAGATGCGGCCTTTCTTCACCTGTTTCTGGTGCTACCTCACTAACACAGGAAATGGTAACCAAGTAGAAAATAATAAATACAATAAAAACTTCCAAAAAAAGTCTCTATTGCATCATACGTCATTTTCTCATTGATATCAAATTCAACACATTATAGTTAAGGAAAACAATTATTCATTCCCCAAAACTAAATATTTCACTGTCATATAATACTTATACAGTATATGTACAAGAAACAAGATACATAACTGCAGTAAAATTCTTCCTGGAAACACCTTTACTGCATTATGACTGTACCTGTATTATGATTTTTTCTAACAGATATGGAATTCACAAGATCTATTATGTATGCAGACAGGATAATCTCTCGTCACACTGGCCATATTTCTGTAGGCGGGACATTCTCGTCATTATGCCTGACATATGTATACTGATTAGATATTCTGTAGTAAATGAAAATAACAATGTGGCCAAAAAGTAAATCTTTCACAGTAATAAGTATTTAGTACATGTAAATTACCATATACAGTACACTAAAGTATTAAAACAGGTTCGTTCATTCTAGCCTCTCTGTGGTTACTCTGATGTCAGGTCAGTCTTGTCAATAGACTGTATCACATTCTCACATTCTAACCATAAGCTGTTACTTACATCAACTGTGACAAGATCAGCACACCAATTTTAAGCTGCACACCAAATGAAGCATTCATAAACTTCAATACTGCAGTAAAACAAAGGCAAAGATCTTTTCTTTTTCGTAGTACTGATTGAATATTTCTAATATAATGATAGTATAATGTTCATAAGAGTTTTTTGTACGTCAATTGTAGCATTTATGAAAAACTCTTGTAAACTTCAACACTCAACAGGGGTAAAACGAAGGTAGATAAAGGATTAACTTTCCATTTTCACAATTCTACTTGCATATCTTTCATTTATTAAGCATATGATAGTTTTTTCTTTGTGTATGTGTGTGTGTGTGTGTCTTCTCCACATACAATGGTAGCCAGGTTTTCCAGTAGCTGCAGTTAAAGAGTTAAAATAAGTTTTCCTTTCATTAATAATGGAAGTACCATATCTTATTTGGGACTAGCAGAATGATGCTTCATGGGTACAAGGCTAATAACATCTATTTCTAGTTGTCTGAAAGAGACAGGTAGGTATAACACATATGCAACTCGTATAGTACACCAAGTTGTGAGTAGCTAACGCCTAGATTCATCTGATTTTTAGTTGGTGTATAATATTCCTTGTCAACTGGCATGTAGGTATCCAAATAAGTCTTGCCCTAATGAACAAATCCAATGCAGAAAACGTATTCCTCCTATTGTAGCCCTTCCTAGGGTTATGAAGGCTACCAAATCTTGTACTACTTCACTTTTTATATTAACTAAAAATAAACTGAACTTTGATCTTTATATATCACATCAAATGAAGAATATAATCACCTAAAATCAATTTTAAATCATCTATAATACTAAGCAAAAAATTTGATTTCAAAGTTAACTATTTACACTTCATGAAAATGAAAATCAAAACAAACCTACACACAGATCTATTCTCATATCCAGAGTAATCTTGATACACTTGATTTTTATAGAATTCAAAGTTGTAACAGTAAAGATATCAAGAAAATTACCATTAAGCTTTTTCTTTAATATATAACTAATATTAATATCAGTGCCTTATAGATCATGCCGGTGAAAAATGGCATTTGGCTGTAATGTCAAGTGCTAACTGTTCATAATTAAAATGCCAATAAAAACGGATATCAATATCTTTTTCTATATTCTATTCAAAATATTAATTCTTAAGATCAAGTCAAAGAAATGACACCACAAAAACAAGACTGGATTTAGGCATCACTAATTGCATCAAGAATTTCAGAGCTCTTCTAGGAACAAAAAATCTAATTCTACTAAAACCAGAGAAATCATAATTGTTAAATCATAACAAAAGTATCTTTAAAATAATAAACAATGCATGACAGGAAAAAAATAACGCATAGTTAAAGAATAATTTACAAACAAAGCAATTAGGCATAATCAAACATCACTAAGATGCAAACTGCAAATGACAACAAAGGAAGCTGCTATATGTCAAAACAGTTGGAGGCTGCTTGACATATAAACCATGCAAGAGGATCAAGCTCGATGATGGGTATGGTTTAAAAAGCTGAATATAAACATCAACTGAAAGAACTAAATAAATACATTCATAAAAAGCATCATTATTAGAAGCTAAATGTAAGCAACAACAAATTAAGAGAATACAATTCATCATCCATCTAGTTTAACTTTAACAGCCATCCCATCATTCTACTTTATTTACTAAAGAAAACTATCCACACCATGCTGCAGAGGGTACAAGCATGGAAACCTGACTAGTTCTGCTCTATGAGTGGTAATAAGGACGGCTGACCATCACTTCCTTCAAGCTAAAGCTGGAAAAGATAACAGCCTTAGGGAGTACCTCAAACTCTCCATAAGAAAAGTACAAAGACTCCATTTCTAAGTTAATGACACAAACTAATGCTATCATTAGATCATAACTTTAGGTTAATTCCTTAATATAATACAATTACTATGTTAAAAAGAACAGAAAAAAGACTTCCAGACTATTTTGAAGGATATTATATAAAATGAAATACTAAAAGAGAAATGTGATCAATGTAAGCTTTTGATATATTACAACTTTTTCATAACATTAGTATCTAAAAAAAGATTTCTATCTCCTTGAGTGACAAGCCATCATAATAGTTAATTGTCTATGTTAACTTAAACTACCATATTTTCAAAGACCAGTAAACTATAATCATTACTGATGGAAGTTTCACATAAGAACTGTATATCCAATCACTTACGATTCATGTTAAAAAAAACTCGATGTCTGAGTAAAACCTTAATGCCCTGTTTTTCAGTTCAAAGCCTCATCAAGAACATTCTATTCTTCCAAAAGTGCACTCACAATAACAAGGTACTATGAAAACAAAATCAATAGATGTTCATTCCTTTCCACTTTACAGCAGAATGTTTGCCATTGTAATGCTCGCTATTTCATAAGGATAATCTCTCCTCTGCTACCATGTCTGAATGCAGTGAACAGCAAAAAAATTTCAAATACATCTCATATTTACAGCTTCTACACATTCATGGAAACCCTAACTCCTGTATTCTGTAGCTGAAGTTCTGCTAAAAAGCAAGATGAAATCTTTTTTGTTATACTATTCGTCTTTTCCCGCATCAGTGAGGTAGCGCCAAGAACAGAGGACTGAGCCTTTGAGGGAATAGCCTCACCTGGCCCCCTTCTCTGTTCAATCCTTTGGAAAATTAAAAAAATGATAGGGGAGGATTTCAAGCCCCCTGCTCCCTCCCTCTTAGTCGCCTTCTATGATACGCAAGGAATACGTGGGAAGGATTCTTTCTCCCCTATCTCCAGAGATAAAAAGATGAAAATAAGATTACTAATTCTAATAAAAGAAATAAGAAGAAAATTAATGCATCATTAGAAAAAAAAAAAAGGATTTTACATCTATGGGAAAATGCAAACCTGAGAATATCATCATCAGGTTCACAATGAGCCAGCTCCTCTCAATACCATACTCAATAACATGCATCCTCTGAGCCCCAAATAAAGTTCAGTGCTACCAAAAGTACATGACCCAACTCATAAGAATTATACAGTTTAATATTTCTACCCATTACACTGCAGGGTAAGCTATGCAAAACCTACATTAAAAATGATCATGATGAAGAACATACTGTTAAAAAGATAACTAAAGATAAAACCACACAAATGACAAGTTGATTTCATTGTTCCAAAACAATTTTGGCTCATCAGAGGCCCTCTTAAATTGGTACTAACACAAAGAAAGAAGGCAAAAACCATGTATACAAGTTCAGGTAGCCTTGCATCAAACTAGTACAAGACCAGGGACACTGCAAGTCACCCCACTTACTGCGTTTTGACCTGGACAGTTAAAGCTGTGATCATGTAAGATCTTAACACATCCATTCAGAAGCCTGCATGAAAACACTCATTTACATACTCCTTCACTCTGTTCTACCTACTTACTAAAGGTCATCCAAAGTACTTTTTCCAAGTACTTCACCTAAATATACACCTTTGTTGATAATTCATTCTCAGCCATTCTCTGCAACTGTTCATATCACTTAAGTAATTAACAGTTCATTTGCTGATCACTCCACTCAAAGTAACATAATCCCCTCTTAAGTCTTTTCATTCCCATTTGCTTCCACTCCCCCAGCATTCCAAGCACTTCTAAGCATAGATCCAGTTACAAGTACTCAACAAATCATTCCAATATATGAGACCTATTTTGCATTAGTGTCCATTAAACTTACTAATTCATTACAGCAATTCTTACTTTTTCTATACATATTCGCCATTTCCGGCATTAGTTAAGTAGCATTAAGAACAGAGGAACATGCCAGGCAAATCACATTTTTTCTTTTATCACTATTGCTGCTCAGGAAGTTTAATCTAGAAGCAGTCGGGGGAAACAAAAGGGACTGTGGATAAGGGAGCTCTGGTTTCAGTGCATTATCCATGACAAATAATTGGTGGGTGAGAGGAAATGAGATCGTTCTTAATGTTCCTGGTGTTACCTCTCTAAACAAGAAAGTATAAAAAAATATATAAATATGTATGGGATGTGTGAAGTAACACATCCAGAAAAAAAATGCATGATGTGTGTAGGTATATACATAATGAAATTACACCTGGATAAAAATCATAATCATCACATTGCTTATATAAAAACAGAGCACTTATGCCACCAGCCAAGACCCTCCCCTATCCAATCAACACACTCCTATACTATCACAGAGTATAATATTTTCTATATTTTCATCTCTAACATGTTATAATGTTAATCTGTACATTAAAAATGGACACACACACACACACACACACACACACACACACACACACACACGCACTTTTTTTTACATAACTGATCGCAGTTTCCCACGTTCACAAGGTAGCACCACAAAACAGATGAAGAAAGACACATCCACTCACACACACACACAAATGGGAGGTGGAAAGATGGAGTGAAAAAGATTTTGAGTGATCGGGGCCTGAACATGCAGGAGGGTGAAAGGTGTGCAAGG
>JAUUDZ010418529.1:0-26442 GCA_032361705.1 Panulirus versicolor | reverse complement strand
TTTCCTCAAACATACTACCTATCTCTCCTTTTTTCTCATCTTGGTTACATCCACACACATTTAGACACCCCAATCTGTGCCTTCGAGGAGGATGAGCACTCCCCACGTGACTCCTTCTTCTGTTTCCCCTTTTAGAAAGTTTTTTACAACTGAGAAATCTTTGAACAGTGAAAGGCCTAATAGGTATAAGAATGACCAGAAAATATATACAATGAGGTGTATGACTGTAGAAGACATTTCGTCAGTAAGTATCACATTCATAAGTGATAAAAACCTTTTTTGATATTTCATCAACTTTTAGGTATACTGTTTCTGTGTTTTGTCAGCCACTTATGAATCATTGTAGTTTCCATCATAGGTTAATTTTAAGAAGTTACACCGCTGCTCTGATGAGCGATGAACCTTAAATCTAAAACTGGTCTCGTCACAGAAAGCTAGATTAAATGGGGGATGAAAGTTTTGCATATGACAGAGCCACTGACAATGGAATTTGTAAATGACCACAGTATGGAGACCATCCCTCATGGAAGATACATTTCCCCTCAAAATGCACAAGTTGAGCATTAAGAAATGACAAAATAAAACTTTCAGATGGAGAATTGATTTCACCAAGGTTAATACGGTAGCACTTATATTTTGCTGGGGAGTGTTTCTTTTACTTTTTTTGGTTATCTTCAGCAGGATAGTATCAGTCAAATTATCTATGTGACGTAATGAATGATTCAGTCAGACACATATTGTATTATGGTGCAATTCATGTTGCATAAAAAGGAAATGCATTTGATTCACCTGTTCTGGTGTAATGTTATTACTTATTCATACAAAGTATTTAAAAACACCACCTTCATACTGTTATTATTATATTACACCAGGCTCCTTCTGCCTAGGATTCCTAAGGCTATAACTACAGGGCTCATTATCCAGGTGCTCCTGCAGCTTCAAGGCTGTGCTGCACTCTGTAGCAGGTACAAGATGGATGCCTTTGAAGAGAGAAGTTCTCTTATGAAACTGTACTCCAGTGTAGAGTGCAGCCACAAAACTGTGGGAGCTTCAGAGGAAGGGGTTATGGGTTGTATTGAAATGATATACCTTTCCAAATATCCTCTTTTGTGGGACTCCAATTGTCCTCAGGAAGTCAGCTACTTCCACTGAGAGTGACTGCCGGTCATTAAGTGTAGTGTTGTATGCAGCTTTCTGGAACAGTTGAGAATTCAGTTTTTAATGTTTTCAGTTGCATCTTAGACAAGATTGGTCACGTAATAATTAACGTTTGATTGGTGATTCTAATGTTGGAGAGATGGATTGTGTTCAGAATACAGACAAGAAAGCAGGGCTCTTACATATATCATGGTGTTGCCAAGTAGAATGTGCCAGGAAGGCAGTTCTTTTGTATTTGTCCAGTCTATATGTTGTGTTTTTGTTTTTCATTGTTATGTTTGTTGGGGATCTGTAAATATAGGTTGCTAAAGTGTGAATCAGGGGCAAGTATTTTTCTCTACTTGAGGTTGCTAGGTGGTTTTGGAGTATTTTGGGTGGAGGTAGTTGAATGTTGTTACAAAGAAATGAGTGCAAAGCATATTGTGGTTAGATTTTATTGCCAGTGATTGTTTTTCTTGTTGCAGATGTTGAAATTGTTTTGGTGTTTTCATCCAGTGATTGTTTTGAGAGCTCTGTTTTGCATAGTTTGCAACTTTGCTATATTCACTTTTGACGTGGTGGATGACCAGACAGGTTAGGCATAGTTTAAGTTGGAGGAGTTGATTTGTTCGTAAAGGACAGTACTAGATTCTTTTTCTTGGTTATAATTGGTGCCAGTATGTGTGAAGAGGGAATTTAGTTTTTATGTCCTTTGTGTTGTGTGTGGTGTAGGTAATGAATGTTATGCTTTGTAATAAGTGATACCTGGTATAGTATGAGTTTAGTTTAAGTTGAACTGGTTGGCCATTCAAGGCTATGGGAGATTGTAGGTTGTATTCATGTCTGTCAGGGATGAAAAGGGTAATGGTGGATTTTTGTGTGGACACAGACATTCTGCTTTAGGTAAGTCAGTGTTCTAATTAAATTATGTAATGCTGCATCTTTATTGTTTCTCGGGTTGTCACGATTATCTGATGTGATTATGAGGTCATTTATGTATAAGAGGACTTTAATGCTGGAATGCAGGATGTGACAGAAGATTTTGTAAAGGAAAGCTAAAGAGGGTCTTAGAGCTGCTTTCTGGGGAATTGAATTGTAGAGATTAAGGATTTTGTAGGTGCAACATCCTGCTCAGGAGTTGGTTAACCACGTTTTGTTATTTTTGTGGAGGGGGTTTTCATTTATCTTTTATTTAATGGTATATCTAGGGAAAAAGTTGAATGCTTTTTGATATATATTGCAAATACTACTCTGTAGTAAGTGGGTTGTGGTTGGTTATATATTGCAAATAGTACTTTGCGGGAAGAGGGTTGTGGTGGGTTGAAGCCATACAGGATTTGCTGTTTTAGGTTTTTTGAGCAGTGTGGCTGTGGTGACTTTGGATATAAAAACCATACTGTTTGGATAAGAATATGAGTCGTTGACTCTGTTGTTGATCAAGTTATCAAGGAGTTTGGATATTGATGATGTCAGCAATATAGAGTGCGAGGAGGAAGGTGAGTTGGATGGTTTGATGGGTTTTAAGATAGGTGTTGTGTTGGCAAGTTTCCAGATATTTGGGATTTTGTTATGTAGCCAGAAGTGTCTGAAGATATCTATAAATGCTTAGACTGCATTATGGCTGAATAGTTTTATTTAGAGTTTGATAGGTTGTCTGGAGCTGATATAAGCAAAATTTTAAAGGTTTTGATTGAGTTAAAAGGATTAATGAAAGTGACAGGTGGGTGAACAGTCACTTCAGGATGAATTTTATTTTGGTTTAGCATGACTCTCCTCTTTAAGGGTGAATTGGATAGTGAATAATTTTTGAGCAGTGTTTCTTGAGTATATGTGTTTGTGATCTATAAGAGAAGGGTTGTTGTTATTTTAGGTTTGAGATACTTCATGTGAAGGGGCCAGGATGGTGAGGGAGGTGTGAATTTTCTTTAACATTGACCAAAGTTGGGTGTTTTGGTTGTGATTTTTGTGATTCTTTTTGTTAAGGAAGAAATGCCTGTTTGATGTTTGGTTTTCAGTGATTAGCTTGGTGATGGTGTTGCACAGAGTTTGGATTTCTTCCATGGTTTCTGTTAATGATGAGTGGTTTTTGCCTGAGCATGTTTCTAATCTGCATTTTGTGGTGAGAAGCTTTGGTTATTTTGCTTTCTTGATCTTTGTGGCAAATGTTCCTTTTTCCGGCTTGGTTGATGGTGTTGATGAAACATTAGATGTCATGGTCTAGGGATGAGAAATTCGAAGTCAAAGCTTTGGAGCTTGAATTCTATGTACTGTGCAGTTACTTGCTGGTCTGCTGTAGTTACAACGTGAAGTAACTACTCTGTTGTTAATTAATTCTGATGATACTGTTTATGAGTTTCAGCATCCTGCACCTTTAGGTTTTCTCACCTCAACTCTAATTTGCCCCTTTTTCACCTCATGCTGCTTCTTCTTGTACATTTCCCAATCTCTCACACCACTTTCCTGCAGATAACAGTCATGTACCTCCCTTCTCTTTTTCACTAGCAACTTGATTTCCTCATCCCTCCATTTATTACCCTGTCTGGCATGCGCCCATCCTACCTTCCACATGCTATGCACTTCTCATACACATGTTTTTTGCTACTTTCTTAGGTACTTTTCATTCTTTGCCCACTCCCCTTGTTTGTTTACTTGCACCTTTTGCCAATATCTCCTATTAAGTTCTTACTCAAGCCCCTTTTCAAGACTCACTCACTTTTGGTACCCTCTTCCTATCCATATCATTTCCTCTTTTCATAAAGCCATTACAAACTTTCACCCTTACCTCCACCTAGAAGTGATCAGATCCCACCACCTGCCTCTCTCAGCAAATGTACATTGCATCCCTATCAGTTGTGCATAATCCAATAATTTCCATTGAACTCCAAACCCACTCACCCACATATATATATATATATATGTCCCTTTATTTAAATCAAGTGTTCCAAATCACCAATCCTTTTTCAGCTCAATTCCACAAGCAGGTCACCATTCTTGTTCAGACTAGGCTATCCATACCCCCAGTTATACCTTCAAGTGCCACATCACTCAGTTTTGCATTCAGATTACTAATCATTAATACTCGAATCCATGCACAAAGCTGCGGACACCCTCACTCACCTTCTCCCATGACTCTCACCTTTATTCCTCACTCTTCATGTTACAAGCTGCATAAGCACTAACAGTCACCCACATCTCATAAAAAACACATTTGCTTTCACCCATGTTAGTGAGAAGCCCATGTCCTTGCACTGTGTCACACAATCCCACAATACTTTCTTCAGCAGAACTTCTTCCTTTGCTCTTGCTATCTTGCTAACCCCAGACTTTACACCAGGACAGTTTTGAGCCATTTTTCCCTCACAGCAAAAATATCAAGGGTCCTCTCCCCAAACTTGCTACCTATCTTTCCCTTCTTCTCATCCATTACATCCACACACATTCAGACTCCTGAGCCTGGGCTCTCAAGATGGATGAGCACTGCTTGCTTGGCTCATTCTTCAGTTCTATCATGAGAAACTGAGAAACATGAAGTTAAGTGGATCCATATCCCCAATCCTGATCCTGTTGGTCACCTTTTAGGACTCGCAGGGAAAGATGAGGGCAGTATTCTTTCTCACCCACTCTTATGGATGTATAAGGCATCTGTGCCTTTATCTGTATTACCATTATACCTTTTCATTGTAGCATAACTAAACCTAACCATTATTAAGAAAGATTAAAAAGATATTGAACTTTTGAAAAATAACATTAATAAGAGGTGCATTCCTTTAGTAACATACAGATGCTTAACTTAATGATATCTCATTGCTGGCCTGTTAATCCTGATAATCAAAACTTGTCCTAATTTGTATATACATAGTTTCTCACTTATCCCCCAGGACACTTTAATGGGCCTCCTGTAGCACTCATTAAGTCAACCACATCCACCAACCAGGACCACAGTTTAAAAAAAAGTGGTAAAATTGTGTCTTGATAATGAGAGTGATAGAAATTTTTAACTTTATTAACGTATTTGAATACAACAATTAGTCATAATCACAAAGAACAGATGGAAACCTTTCGTACCTTTGTATGAATTGCTGAAAAAAATGCTGTGAATATGAAATGCACATTACTGCAACCTTAGGATCACAAAGAAGTTATGTCATATATAAAAAAGATTTATACATTTTTTAACCCTCAATATGCATGTGAAAAGGGCATGTATTCAAAGCCTTGTCTCTCCTTCCATCTGTTCGTACATAATCATGCACATTCTGTATAAGTTCGGATCCTTAGCTCCTACATTGTCAACTAGTTCCAGCCAATTCCCTGGACTGTTGATTATGCTTTATATGTAATATTTTGGTTCTGCAGTTTAAGAGGTTTGATTTGCATAGTTGGGTATTCCCCTCATTCCAAATTAGCTCGTAAGTATAACATACTTGATAATCACAATTATAATGATTCAGTAGTTTACTCCTTCAAACTAATTATTGTGTATTTGGTCAGATTGTATAGCTTTACATAATTTGATAATTTTTCTCGAGTGAATGTTTAATCTAAGGGTGTAGTTGAACTTTTCTCTTTCTCCTCAATAACAGAATTTCAGTATCATGAATAAAGTTGTGTAAGAGGAAAGAAAGTAAATGTAAAATCTCTTGTAGAGGAATGTACATCCCATGATAAGAAAATATGGTTTGTAATTTGCATTATAAATCTGTCTGAACTTAGGCATTAAATTGATTTCCCATCTGTGATGTTTTGTGTGGTGTTCCAGTAAATTTTGGTTGTTCTGAAGTCTGTCTGACTGATGTAATCTTCTGTTTTAAAAAATGAGGTCTTCAGATGAAACTAGTTTTAAAAAAAAGTATGGAAGGGTTTTTGATTGAAAATGACCTCATGTATTTTGTATTCCAAGGGGCAAAATACTTTAGGATGGTAGAAGTGAAGTGCATGATTGTCAGATGTGGTAGGAATGATCCTCACATGTGTTTTTGGAGTTATTTCCATTTGCCATTAGGTATAATTTATGTGGTGTCACATGGTTGGTTTTAACATGAGTGTGCCTCTTACTGCTGCCATTCACATTTATCAGTGCATATAGAATATGCTTTGACATGGATCATGCACACATTAATGTGCTTATGACTGCTACTATTCACCTGCCTCGGTGTGTATCATGTTTATATCATGGTTAGTTCTTACAATAGAGTGCTGCCACTTGCCTGTCTCCATATATATCATACAAGGGAATGCATATACAAAGGAATGTGATGTGGCTAGTTTCCACATTAATGTGGCCATGGCTTTTGCCTGATATACATATATCTTTTGGTGAGGCAAAGATTTTCCTCACCTATGATTATGTAGGATTATCACCACTAAACAAAGTGTATATATCTTTTGTAGCATGAGTAGCTCTCACATATTTGATCGTATGTTGTGGTGTGGCAGGAGTGGTGTTGACAGTTATACACCATGGACATTCAACTGCTTCTCTTAATATGATTACCATGTTTAAGTTGTAGTGAGTGGCTTGATGAATACAGTAACATTCAAGGGTGTAAAGAGTAAACAGATTCTTCTTTATTCTGTATGATTGGGCAAAGGCGATTGATGTCTTTTTTTTGTGTCCTTTGTTTTGTAAAAGGGGACTCCATATGCTGAAAAGTGATATATGTCCATTACACTATATATCATCACTACATATACTGTTCATTTCCATTAGAATATGAAATTTTTAATACTATTTAAAAGTATTCTTGATACAAGCAGATGTGCTTCTTGAGATGCACAAACCTTATTGGCATACATAAATAGAGGCAACACCATTCCTTTAACTTCTAATTGGCAAATAGCCATGGAGGACATCTTTCAGCTGTCCCATTTATCGGTTTCACCCAATTAGAACTTGACTACTTTTCATAAAGCTTTTTTGTGGCAAATAGCACTGTAAGGACACCTTTCACCCCTTCTACTTCTAAATTTTACCCATTTAGAAATAACATACTTGGAGACTTTTGGATGTACTGTATAATCTCTACTTCTACCTCTATAAAATCTAGTAAAAATTCTTAACTAAGTACAATATTATATTATTGGTACTTACAACAGTGTTTCTGTGAGTAGTTAAACAGCCTTCAAGAGTACAGTATTTAACCGACAAATTCTACCTCTATGATTGTACGCTTAATTATACCATGGAGTTATTAGAATATTTTGCTTGCCCTGAAAAGTGTATCTACATATGAACATCCTTATTTGCACAGAAAGTGCAGACAGCGAATTAATGAAATATTAATGCCCATCACCCTGTATGGCCTGAACTGCTTCTTAACTTCTTTTAGGATCTTGATTATAATTAAATTTGGGTAAATCTCTGTTATAGACTAAAAACAAGGAGCTGACCTCGTAATGTCAAAGATTAAGTTTCTCCTCCTTGAGGCATCCTTGGTTATGGGACATATGCATGATTTGTGTGCATTTGAAGTAACTGATCACCAGCAAAGTTATTACTGTGATTAGTAATATAGTTTAGATAGTTTTATTATTCCCTATGTGATTTTATGCTCTTTGGTGTGTGCACAAGAGTGTGCATGTGTACTTATATGTACTTGTGGGAGGAAGCTTTACAATACACTCTTGGAACCCACCTCCTATCCTTGCCTTTCTATCATTTAGGCTTTTGAATTTTCCAGTTTTACTCGCATATCCATCCTATTTGCTTAGCCTGTTGCACCTGTCTGCATTCTGCTACAGATGAAATATCCCTTCGGGTCTCTTCACGTTCTTTTCTTGTTTAACTCCTTATATTCACTTGTTTTGAGTTTTCTTCTTATTTCAAAGACTTGTTTTATGTAAACTTTTCATGACGTAGTAATTTTGAGTATAGTTATCATGTCTTCTCTTATCCATTTTTTCCTATGTGAAACCTGACAAATTGGAGTCCTCCATTCTCTCTGTGTAAAATATTTAACTCATTTCTGGTACTGTTCTTGTTTTGTTATTTGGACCCTTTCAAGTAGCTCTGTTCAACTTGCTCAGATGGGAAGATCGGATCTTTGAGGCATATTCCAGCTTAAGCTGAATGCACATTTTTTATATATTTTAAATCTTTCAGTGTCCATGTACTCATGGCACTTTTAACAATAACAAAGATCATAATCCTTTTCTAAAATGTTTTTGTGACAAGTTCAGCTTGATGTCAACTATGTCCCTGTCACTATAAGACTCTTGAAATATCTTCCCCGAATGGTAATGGTCTCAGAACCGAACCCTGTGGCACTTGTCATCTCTACCCATTTGGAAAAGGCTCCTCTGACATGCATCTTTTGTTCCCTCCCACTGAGATGCATTTCTATCCATTACAGGGGTTTCCCCCCTTATTCCAGTTTGGTGATCCAGCTTCTTAATCAGTCTCATATGTGGTACAGTGTCAAATGTCTTCTGGCAGTCCAGATACAGACAGTCCACTTAGCCTTTCCTTTTGTCCAGGAGTGAGCTCACTCTCTTGTAAAATTTAAAGAGGTTAGCTACACATGACTTCCTTTCCATAAAACCAGGGCACCCTAAGATGTCTTTTACGGACCCCTCCACCTTTCAAATTCCCCACTAAATTATGAGATGTATAAGGGGCCTGGAGGCATGCCCTGGAAAACATTTAAAAGTTAGAGCATCTGGGACAGAATTTCCTGATTTCTGAAGGTTGCTATATAACTGATGGAAGTATGGGGTCTCCTAAGCGGTCAGGACCCAATGATCTGAGCATATAGAGCATGTAGGAAGGGATAGCCTTGCCTAAAACCATGCTATCTCTTTTTCTTGTCTGTGTCTGTAACTTTTTATTTTGATCTCTGATATGATTATTTGGAACTGTACTGTTAATTTGCCCGAAATAGATATATGAAATAGCTTATGATGTTTCTTTGACTTATGAATTATGTTTCAGTGGGACTTCCTTTGTTCCTCCCCTCTTGTTTTGATGTAATAATTTCTGGACTTCTTGTATCTTCAAATGCAGCCTTACATGTCTCATTTGCCTCTTTCATAGTATGTGTCTTTCTCTCTTTTTCATTATGATTCAAGGACCTTCAATAACCATTTTGTCTTGTCTAATGATTATTATGTTTTGTATAGTCCCTTCCTCCTCCCATCTTGATAGTATTGGCAGTAGTATGTCCTCTGCCTTGAATGCTATTTGGAACTTGGCATTCTTTTCTGTTACTCGTGTATTTTCTGTTTCAGCGACCCTTCAGCCTGATTATTTATTCTGTTAGTGAAAATTTGCTCCTGACTGAATTAAAGAAAAGGTTATCATTTTTCTTCTCCACATTTTTTGATTTTTTAAATTTCTGCTCTGTCTTAACTAGCTTCCTCTTTGGTTGACCTTTTTCTGTAATTGTACATGGATCAACCCTCACCTTTTCTTTTATTAGCAGTGGTTTCCCCAGGATTCTGTCCAGTGTCCAGTGCTTTTCCTGCTGCTTATTAATTATTTCCTTTCCTCAACACATATTGAAATGTGCTCTTACACTGTTAACTCAATACTACATTCTTCACTTCTTTCAAACCAGCTCCATCTTCTCTTGCTTGATCTATGCTTTGTGATGTGAAAACTCATTTTTGCCAGTTATGTTACCACCAGTTAGGCATTATATAAAAACTATTCTTGTGTTATGGGCTTTCATATTCAGTATAAGGAAACTAAATTGATGAAACCCATTCTCGTGGATCAGCTATATATCATAAAAATCTTCCTGATGCAACCTTTTCCATTTACTTGATGGCTATCTTAATAATGGCCAGGAGATAATCAGTAACCCCTACTTTTTAACTAATGTGCCTTTTTAATGAAAAATCCTAAATATTTTTCACTTGCATGTTTCTGAAACTTGGATCCTCCCAGTAAGTAGAAGGATTTTAATGTGATATATCCTTTCATCATCTTCATAACCTTTCCAGGCTCAGATTTAAATTTTATGAGTCATTTATCTGCCCACTGTTATAGTTTATCTAAATAATTATGTTATTTTTTGTACTCTCAAATACTTTTGATTTGACTGTGAGTTTAATATCCCTGTAAAATGTCTAAATAGAATTACATCTCCTCAGGTACATCATAAATACAGATAAAAGAATCACAGTGGGCTTGACATTGACTCATTTGGGAATCGTCCCAACACCCTTCTAATAGTCTGAGAAGGCACTACGTACAAGTATTCTCTGTCTCTTCCACTTTAGGTTTTCATGCATCTGTAACAGAGATTTCAATGCTAAATATGTTAGGGATTAGTCCAAATGCAAACAGTCTCTCCATCCTTTACTCTCCTCAGAAGTATTGCTTAAAAGATTAAGAAGATCTGTAAGACAAACTCTTCTGTTCAAATCCATATTCTTTGTTACCTATAAATTTGGTACTCTCTTATCATATATCCTTTCTCGGGAGAGTGCAAGTATATATGAATTCCATGCCTGTCAGTTATGTGCTCTTCGTGATTTTATCTTAGTAAGCCTTCTTAAGAGAAGTTGCTCTCAGAATGTTCATGTAACTCTTCATTTTGATTCTTTACTAAGTGGCACATTGTCTTTGGACCATACATACATTATTTTTCTTGCTCTTTCCTTGGTCTACCACCTCTTGGCTCAACTGCTCCATATTGAATGTGGTCCACCTGAATGTCTCCTTGTGTCTTCACTGTACCTACCAGTTCTCTTCTATTCCTTTGTCTCTTGGATGTCATCAACTACATCCATGGGCCTGTGTAGTTTTATAGTATTCACCTTTTTCTTCACTAATCTTTTTTCTCTAGCTGGGATGTGGTTTCCTTTCAGCCTGAAAAATCATCAGTGATCCATATTTTTCATCCTCTGTCTCAGCTCCTGTGTAGCCACTAGTTGGCTAACCCCAGCAGTTGTGATTCATTTATTGACTGTCATACATTCATCCTAAATACTCCATGTTGTCTTGAACCTTCCCTTTGTAGCTCCATACCTGCAAGTGATAACTTTTCAAATAAGAAGTCACCTTCACTGAAGCTGTATCATTATTAGAATTATGAAACCTTCGCTTAACTTCCCTTGGGGAAAATTAGTTAAGTTTTCAATGTTATAGTGGAAATACACCAACACTATCGTTTCCTGCTGTGTTCCACTACATGGAGAAGACAGTAAGCTAGAAATGGTTCATATGTTCCAACCCATTTGTGTGTACATCAGTGCACACAATGCCCAGTAACTGGACGTAAACAGTAGACCCCAACAACCACGTTCTTTCAAAATTAACTTGAAGGTGAATCTTGGCTTCTGATTTGATTTTTAAAAATGTTTCACCTGTTTTTACATTGATAAATCCCACATTTTTCATGATCTTTATGGCCTTCTCCACAGTTGAGTTGCAGTCTTTGTTATTGTAGCTTAAAAAAAAATGCTCCGACTCATGTTTCACTGGTCTTATTGTATTCTATATAGAGTACACTGCCATATCAACAATATCCCAGAGTGAGATGTGAACGATCTTAATCTTTTTTTTTCCTATAGATTTCAGCTGTTTCTGCCTTCAATCCTTCTCTATCCTTATCTCATTTATTAAAAAATCTTTCAAAGTCATAATGGCAATCTGAAATTACCTTACCACGCATCAAAGGACCCTCACTTAAAAATCTCATCCCCAGGTGAATGCTGTTACAGCAGGTGATTATCTATGTGTAATTACCTACTTTTACATCATCCAGAGATAGTTTTGCACTCATGGGGCCCCATCTCTTGTGCTTTTCGTACCATTGAAAAGATATAAATCTTTATATAAGTTTGTGGCATTCAGCGTCTCCTTGCTTAGACAATTCCAGCCATCCACTGCCCTTACCAGTATTTCTTTACACCCTTCTTAACCATCCTCTTTTTCAGCTTCTGATTATGGCCTCTGGTAATTCTGATATTGCGCTTTGTGATGAACTGCTGACAGGTTAACATCATCCAGTTGCTTTAGGAATTTAACAGCAGTTTTCAGATCATCCCTCTCCTGTTTTTTCTTTAAATGTGTGTGTGTGTGTGTGTGTGTGTGTATGTGTGTAATTAGTGTAATTACCTATTTGCACAATATAGGGAGAGAGTTCTCTTCTTTTGGGGCCCTGTCTCCTTAGCCTATGCCATCAAATAGCCTTTTGCACCTTTGTAAACTGCCAGCATTTACTGCCTCATTGGTTAGTTAATTTCAATAATCCTCCATAATAACATAAAACCATTACTTCTTACTGGTAGAATGCTTTCTAACAAGCATTTTACTGTTTTTTTTATGGCGTCTGCTTATCCTGGTGCTGTATCTCTTGAAGAATTGTTCCTGGTTCATATCATGTGTGTGTGTCTGTGTCTGTGTTTGTGTTTGTGCATGCTTGCTTGTTTGTTTTTATGTTCCATATATTTATCTTCAATATTTTTTGGGAAAGAGCTTTTACTTATAGTGCTCCATCTCGACATCCTATGGGCTCATAACATTTGCAATTAATTATATTTGTTTTGAATTTACGTGTTCATTCCTTAGTTTGATGAAACTTTATGCTACTATGTTGCTGAAGAAATATTTGTATGCCTCTTGTATAGCAAGCTGTTTCCTCTGTTTAGAAAAATGTTCTTACTCCTGCACTTCTCATTCATTGTGGAAAATTTTTCCTTATCATCCTTGATAGTGCCACTGATAATGTTGAAAACGGTCATCACAGCTTTTATTCGTTTTTTCTAATGTATTGTAAACACTTTTGTTGTATTCATATGATTCATATTGCTCATTTCCAGTACCATTCTTGTTGCATTTCAATGCAAGTAATTTAACATTAGGTATCCATAAGTATGAGTACCATACAGCTGGAACAGATAATACATAGATTCTGTTAAACATCTTTTATCCATGTTTTTGAATATGTCACATGGTAATTAGTTTTCTTGTACAATCTACCAAATGTGCTTCATTTATAATAAGATAGAAGATTTATCATGAGATCCTTTTCTCTGGAGGAGTCTTCTCGTACAGTTCTTCTCAAATGAAGGACTGCATATTGGTTCATTACTCCATCCCCCATTCTCGTTACTTTGCATATGCCGGGATTGCATATCATCAGTCATTTGTCTGACCACATTATGTAGGTTATCAGATTTCCTTTTAGTTGACCCATCATTGTTACTCTGTTACATTGTTGTTAGCTTCATTCCTTCAGAAAGCTTATTCACAGTGATTTAGAACATGAAAGGCCTGAAACAACCTTGCAGCACTCCAGTATTCACTTTCCTCTAGTATGACGACAGTACCCTTGGATGTGTTCTTTACATTTGTAGTCCTCCGTTATGAGGAAAGTCTTCTTAAGTGTATTTCATTCTTCCTTCCAATTAGATAACGTTTTCATCCACCTGGGTAGCCTTAATTTTTTTGTATTATTAGATTTCATCAACAAATTTGTAGCTGGGAAATTATCAGAATCATCTTGACAGTCCAGAAACTTGTTACCCACTCTCCCTTACCTTTCCTGCAAAATGCTTCTCATTTTCAAATATGTCCAGCAAATTTGTGTGCCATAATCTCTGCAAGCATATAGAAATTGTACCTTCAGGATGTGCACTGACTTGTCTAATTTATTCTTCAACAGTTTGCTTCTCATGAATTTATGGAATGGCTCTTTGTCTACAACATTTTCATAGTTTTAGTACCCCTTTCATGTATAAAAGTATCCATTTTTCATTGACGTATTTCTCCAGTGCTGTCTTGTGTATCACCATGATAGATCGTGCTATGATTTTGTGAGCCAGCACCTTTTTATTGAACTAGCCTTAGTCCCTCATTGTCTGCTTCCATCTTTCATATTTCTGTATGAATGGATGTTGATGTCAGTAAGGTTGCTTATAATACACTGAATGTACAAGCTTACAAGTCTACTGAGAGTACTTTTGTCCCTCAGCTGTATTTAGAGGAGTGTCAGGAGACTTATATTGCATATCTTAAGAAGGGAAAGATTTGTTTCATGTCCATTAGATGTTACTAAATACATAAGCAAAAATCATTGCTATCCAAAAGTATAGTTATGAGCATACTGTAATCTATTGTATGTTGTATAACAAGGCTCCTAATTTAGTAATGGTTGAGTTAAACTTGTTTCATTCATTTATTTTTAGTTCTCAGTGTTCAGTGTTAAGTGCTTGAATAGTTTGTTAAACAGACGACAGTCATGTCATTAATTTCACATCAGGTTAGATGAGCTGGAATATTAATAACTGTGGGCACACACTTTGGTATGAAGCTGAGATGCAAACATAGCATAATTTGTACTGGATCTACTTACATATATGGAAATGTACAAGTATCCCATATAAATTATCAGGCATGTTTGTCACATAGTTACCAGAATCACAGATACTTGTGTTAATACCATCCATATCTGTAAGATGCACATAATATATACTTCTTAGAAGTGTTAAAGTTTAACCATTGAGGATAAGGTATCAGTTATTATCCTGTTGTTCAGCAGGACTATCTACAAATTTTTTAATAGAGTGAGAGGGATATTACCCAGGCACAGCTAAATGAAATGAAAGCATTATAACCATGCCATAATAATCTAACTTCCTTCTGAGGTGGTTGAGATTTTTAATGATTCCAGAGAGAACCATGCAAGAGAAATTATTTGATATATAAAGCTGTACACACACAGTATTCTAACCATCAAGAGGTTAGCTTGACAGTATTTTAGTGATGAATATAAACATTATTTATTGTCCAACAAGGAACTATACATTATTTTTTCAACTGTTATGTTTATATAGATATATGAGGATAAATGCAGTTAGGTATGTCTGAAAAACCCTTCTTAAGGGAAAGAGTTCTACTTACTCCAAACCCATTTAACACAGTTTTTAAAAAATTACCAGCTTTCTTGACCTTAGACGAAATTTAGGTCACAATATTAACAAAGTTATGCAAAGAATATTGTGTTACTGTCAACATCACCATGTAAATACACTGTGCAATGAATATGAAATACACTGATTGTAGTTTTATATATACACTGGATAAATGAAGATCATTAGACATTAAAACTATGATACATGTAATGTGCAGTAGTAACCATCATATCTTGCCCCTTAGACCAAAGAATTAGATATTTCATTGGAAGTATCACCAAATGCAGAGAGCCTGGTTCCTCATGGTAAATCCACATATGTTTTGGTAAGATTTTCCTTCCATAAGATTTACACCACTGTGATAAAGGCACATTATTCAAACCAGAGTTTACTCACCATTCTCTTGTGTTCAGCTCAACTTGCCTTAGTTTGCTTAGTCTGAGGTCTGTGGGCCCAGACGATGTAACTTTTAATCATAGTTATTTTTAAATATTCTATTACCAGTCATGGAAGCATACAATGGCTTTTACTGCACATTCGAACGTTTGACGGCTTTTGCTGAAACATAAATACTTATGGATACATACTACAGTGAACACACATGAATGCATATATATGCACATGCATACACACATACTTGAGGATACACCTTTGACTGGTATTTTGGAAAAATATATGATTGACTGTCTGAGCATTTATGTTTGATCATCTGCTTGGGATAATTTCCCAATGTTGATCATTTACAAGTGATGAGACTTAACATCAGCTCAGAAGAGGTGACTTGAGGCAAGTTGCTTACAGTCTTTGACATCAGGAGAAGTGATGCAATTGGATGACTAAGAACAAAGAGGTCAAAACAGTTAATTCATGTATGATCAGTCATGACAGATGACTAATCACACTTGGCACTCAGGATTTGAGTGACTCATAAAGAGGAGATTCTTGCCAAAATATTCATAGTCAGTGACTCATGAAAAGTAATGTGGGGCAAATAAACTGCAAAAATTGTGAAGTTCACAGTGCAAGAAGTTGCAGTTGACTCAACACATTTTCAAAAATTCACTCTTCATCCTCACCTTGAACTTTAGAGCGGTACAGTAAATTTGGTTTATGTAATACTGTATAACATTTTGGAAGAATGATTGTATCGTCTTTCTCTTATCTTGTATGTATCGTCTTTCTCTTATCTTGTATAATGCCATAATTCATAAACTGGAATGGAGGAATTAGGGAGGTATATTCTGAAGTTCCCATCATTTGTTTATCATTATTAATATAGTCATTCTATTATTGTCTGTGATATAGGCAGAAATTGTAGTAAATGAAATGGCCTGTTTTCAGGGGACCACAGTCGATATTATTATGCTTAAAGGTAGTCTTATTAGGTGAATGGTAGGTCTGCTGAAAAGTAGTAATTGCAGTGAACACAACAGAGCATATATAGTGACCGTAACTACTTGTGATAAGAGCAGTGGTCAGTCACTGTTACAACAACCAGTAGTAGTCACAGATGTGAGTAATCATATTTGAAAAAGCAGCATTAGATATCTTATCTTTGGTGAGAAGGGAAAAAATCTCATGATATAGTGCATCTGAGTAGTAGAAATTTGTTAAGATTGTAGAATATGAAAGCTTGCCTGCGTGGTTGGCCCCTTTGGAGTATTTTGCTCGCTACTAGAGCTGCATTTTTTTTATGGAAGTTCAGTTTGGGATCTGTCTATGTAATGAATGTTACTGTTGTTTCAACAAAACAAACTGTCTATTTTGTGTTCAAGATTATATAAATATCTATTCTGTACCAGTAATACCTGAATTCTCTAAAGAGACACTGGTTTGTATTTAGCAAGTAACTTTGTTTTTGTGGGTTAGTCATATCTCCCTTTTCTTGTATACTCTGTCCTGCTCTCCCTCCTAACATCCCACTACTTCTTTTCCTGTATTCCTAAATATCTCTCATTTACATCCCATTCTCCACACCATCACACCCCATGCTCTTCTGCTCCTTTACCCCACTCCCCACATATACACCTACCAGTACATCCCACTTCCATTACCTCTATCACATGCCCATGATTTGTTTCTTACTCCTTACTCTCAACACCTTTTGAGAGAACTTAAAAGATGAACACAAATCTTGAAGCTTTGGAGATGGGCGCCCCGCTCACCCAAAGTAGTCTTGAAACTTGTCTTCAGAGTGGTTGAAGAACCTAAACGTGGAAGGAAGTCTCAGGTGGGTTTGGCCTGGGAGTAGGTCGAGGCAGTGACCGAGCCCCACCTGACAGACTCCTACCAATGGTGGCATGAGCTACAGGTCGTGATGGGTGGGTGTAAGCATGGGCATACTGTTGGTCAGTGGATGCCGGAAGTGGGCGGGGGAGCGGGGCGCGACCTCAGACCTGTTCATATTTAGCCCTATTGATGTTGCGGGCAAGGCAGCAGGCCAGTATCACACCCACAAACTGTTGAAATGGGGAGCAACTTTGTTATCAGATATAGTAAAATTGTTGTTAAGAGAAAAAGTCAGAGATCACAAACTGCCTAACATTTTATGACTATAGGAAGAACACAGATTTCTGAATGTAAAGATAACAATTATCACAGGAAGAACACAGATTTCTGAATGTAAAGATAACAATTATCACAAACATGAAGAATCCCTCAGGTCATAGGTTCTCTAAGGAACTTGGTTTGCAGACTAACCTGGAAACTTGCGAAACTTAGGGAACTTATGAGGATTACTCCGGTGCTGGACTCCAAGAAGTGTACTACTATAGAGTAGCAGCCCTGCGGAATATGGGTATTGTTATGCTAGTCATGTAGTGATAAACATATATTACAATTCCAGTGAAGTTTTAGTATTTCAGGAAGGGGAGGTCAGCACCATTATTTTAAGCTGTGTTACAATTATACAAGTCCCAGTGAAGGTGACTCCTTGCTCACTGTGTAACTACATGCAGTTACAGTAGTACACTAATACCTGCCTCAGGAATATCTTAATATGGGACTTCCACAATCTTCCACAATACTCACGAAGTCAGCCACATCCACTAAGCAGGGTCACAGGTCATAAATTGTAGTTATGTTGAGTGTTTTTCTTTGTGGGGTAGGCACAGGACAATTGAGGAGTAAATATTTAGTATCTTCAATGTATATATTGCATATTGGGTATGATGGATCTTGTGTTATGCTGAAGTGGTATTAGTAATGCTGCATAGATGTATGTTGGCTCAAATGCAGAAGAGAAAGCATATGGGAAGTGTGCTGTCAGATGTATGTCTGATAGGGTGGGTTGTTCATTGCTTATTGAGTCATAATGGTGTATATGTGTTTTGTTAGCATTATGTTTATTGGGAAGAGGTGGGGGATCTGTGAGTACAAGTTCCTTGAGTGAGAAGCGCAGGTGTATGTTGTTTGTTTTTACAGTATTTTGGGGTTGGTCATTGGTCATGGTATGGTTTGGGTGGGAGGGGTCAAGTGCTGTTGTGTAGAACTGGATGCTGAGTATACTGAAGTTAGTTTGTACTGGAAGTATTCTTGTTTTGTTGTGCAGGTGTTGAGGCTTTGTGGATTTTAGGCAACCAGTGATTGATCTGCAAGCCTTGTTTTGTGCTGTTTTGGTTAGGTGGGGCTGTTACAGGCAACTGAGAGAGTTACAGACAGCTTAGGGAATTTGAACCGTATATGGTCATTGATATTATGTAGGCCTGTATATGTATGAGCATAATGAAAAGCGAGTGGAGTTATTTCAAAGAACATCTAATGCTGTTATACTACAGTAATGAGGTGGGCACTTTGATTATGGAGATCAAATCAGGTGCATAGATGGTACATGCATCAATGAGGCTTGCCATTAAATGAAGGACACTATTGTGGTTTAGATGATGCACAGTAAACAAAATGGTATATAACAAATTTCAGATGGACAATGTAAAAACTACCCTATATCCATTAGGATGAAAGTATGAGTGGCAAAAGGCTAGATGGTAAAAGCTTCTATCCTTACCTGAGGATATAGAGCCACACAGACATTGTCCTGAAGTTCCTTGCAGCAGGAGTCTGGGTATGGTGGATCATGGCTCTGGCCATAGGGCATGGCCACCCAGTCACTTGCATTCTGAATACCACAGCACTGAAGCTGAAATATTTAACTAATTCTTAGCATGCTCAGTATTCTGGCCTTATGGCAAATGAATAAAATATGATAGTGGTAAAAAAGAAAAGGCAACAAGTGTTTTTCACAGATAAGTGTAAGAAGTATTGTACTTTCTGAAGACTTTGAAAAGTAAAATATGGACATATAGGAAAACTGTAGACTGTGGGAAGTAGAGTTACTTGAGAGTGATGTAGGAAGTGGGGGGAGTAAGAAGTGTTGGTGTAAAGAAAATGAGGGCAGAAAAAAATTGACACATTGGGAAACGGAGTTTTAGAAACTTTTGGTATGAAAATAAAAGCAAGGAGGGTGAAGTACAGGTGCGGAAATTATGAAAATGAAAGTGAAAATATGGAAAATTGGTAGAGTAAGAAAGTAAAAGCTTGGGTAAATGGCAGCATTGGGAAAGTGGACACACTTAAGGAAGTAGGGTAAGTGGAAGTGTTGGCATGTTAAGTTAGGAATATGGGAATGTAGAGAAATGGAACAGTAAGATATAGGAAATTATGTGAAAAAGGAACATGGAATTATGTATAATTGGAGGGATGAAAAAGTGGAAGTATGGGAAAGTGAGGATATGGGAAAATGGAGGTATGGGGAAACGAGGGAACTGAGAGGGAAAGGGTCTGGGAAAGAAATGGTTTAGGAGAATAAGCTTCAGAGAATTGAAAGTACAAGTGACTGAATATCAAGAAAGTGAGGGGTTTGAGTAGATAAAGCACTGGGAAGGCGGTGACGTAGGAAAGTTGGATTATGAAGTATTTGACGGTTGGGAAAAAGAAGGGATGGGAAAGTGAACATAAGAGAAACTGGGTTTGTTAGAGTGGAGGCATGGGGAAGTGTAGACTGATTTAATTGTAAAATTTTAACAAAGGAGATGCCATCACATTGTTTAGACAAGTAGGGATGATAACTTGATTTGGAGTTTTGGGGATATGGAAACATAGAAAGTAAGTAATCAGCAGTATGATTTGGCTGTTAGACTCCAGAGTTTGGAGCCAAGATATGAGACCTTAAGAATGACCTATGTGGTTTCAGTATGGATGTTTTATAAGGTGATCTTGGTAGTGATCATCTTGATAGTTTGGAAGATCCCAAGGCCTGGATCCCCTGACCTATTCTCTGAAGGTTCAGTATCAGCTGATCTTATAAAGGAAAATGCTACTAAATGGAGGAAAATGATGTGTGGGTTTAGTTGCATCGAGAATGTCTACCTAATATGTATGAATTGACCCATTTAGAATTTTGCTATGTATATCTTTCTGTACATCATTTTTACCTGGTTGGTGCTTTTCAGAAAAGAAAGTTATATCTACAGTTTAGATTATTTTTCAATTGATGCCACGTATCAAAAAGAATAGGAGAGGAAGCTGATCTTACTATTTAGATAGGCAATGTCAGTGTTTAGACTAACAATTTGACCTTTGCTAAACTGACTGTCAAGCACTGGTCTGTCTGACCCTATTTTACAACATTCTGCCTGGAGATCATACATGTACCTAGAACCTCAAAGTGTTTCGAGTGTAACATTACCATATTCTGGAGGTTGTCGACGGCACTGGTCATGGTAGGGGATCGTTCGTACTCTGTGAAGGCCCGAGTGAGTCCATCTTCATAACCAGTTTTCAGGTGCTTCCTATAGGCCCAGGTGCTCACTCCAGACCCTACCATGATGACGAAGATCACCAGGAGGAAGGCTGCATACTGGTAAAAGGGCAAAACATCAGCAGGGGAATGAGGTCTGGCTTGTGTAAAGGAGCATTTTGTTGGAAGAAATTACCGTAATAGCAGTGATAAGAGCATAATAAGAAAAGACCTTTTGCTGACATAAAGAGCAGACTCCAAGAGTATTCCAAAAGAGTTTATGACATTAGCAGACTAGTAAGTAGAAACCACAGCAGCCCAGTACAAGAAGAGATAAATTTCCAAGAACAAGTCACAGTACCAACTTTAAAATCATATCATATGACCTGATTGAATAAGCATTTTGCTGGAGCAGAATATGTGTGTAAATAAATAGAAACAGTTAAAGTGGGGCACAGGATTACACAGCAAGATCAGACAAGAGTAGAGCATATGACAAGAGACAAATCATGGAAATTACGTAGATAAACTAGAAGAACGAAGTCCAAACCTAAGGCATGCAGTCATGGCATATGAGGATATCAGAGGAGTATATTACTGCAGTAGGCCATCACAGCAATATTCAAAAGCAAAGCACAAAGGAAGGATGCCAGAATGAGCCATGGAACAACACTGCAAAAGTAACTTTAAAGACATCGTAGATCTAAAACATTAAAGGAGGAGACTCCAAGAATGACATAACTAGATGACATGAAGACCGTATAGATATAAAAAGAGTTGAATATACATTGTTTTAGCCATCTTGACTTATGAGTGTTTTAACTGGCATTCAGTAATATGAGGAGGTAATAGAGGATTACCATCTAAGCTCTGTGTAGAGTTAATTGAAATGTGCCATGGGAACAGTCCATTTAAGATTAGGTTACTGGTGGTATGGATATTCAAGTTGTACGACATTTAAACATTCACAGGAGTGCTGGTCTGGTGCCCCAGAATGCCCATCCTTAATAAGATATTACAATAATGAAAGTAGTGGTTACAAATAGTGAAATAAATTATAAATCAACTGAATTTGAGCTATTATTGGACACTGACAGAAATCATTAGTCACCAAGGAAGTCCAAGTTAGTCAATGCCACATTTCAGAGTTATACCAGTGTTAAAAGCATAGAGGAAGATTTACACATACATGTTGTGTCTTTAAGTTAAAAGTTTGTTGAATATACATGTAACAAGCCTGTCAACTTATGGACATGATATTAAGAGTGGTCCAGACTCCAAAGGTATGCACCCTGGAATCTTTTATTGTAATGGTGTCTATAAAGCAATGGGTTTTTGTTAATGTTAAAACCAAGTATTGCCTGTTACCCATCACTTTCTGTGGGAAGAAAATAGTTGTCAGCTTATATTTCCTTGGATCCAGATACACTTCAGTGTATGGCCATACTTTGTCTGTTCTTTAGTACACTTCAGGTTTCACTACACCTTACTATATATCATTGACGTAAAGCTTACAAATATGTTGATTTAAACAATAATCTTACCAGCATAATACTTTGAGTATGTTTGACATTCTAAATGCTCCTTTAAATTTCTGAAACAAATTAAAACCATTAAAGTTAATGGTAAAAATGATTACTTATGATACAGTCTTTAAGGCGAGAGTTAAGGAGTTTCTTCATTTAACATGTGTTCTTTCCTACTCAGCAAATAGCAGAACCTTGGTTTGTGGCATTCCAAAATCCTAGAGTCCATTTGGAGATTTATAACTCACAATGTACAGGAGAACAGGTTGGCCCTTGGCAGTGCAGCAGCAGGCGAGGAGCCCGAGCAGAAGCATCAGGCTCCCGGTGGCGACCAGGACGTACGGCGCCGTGGCAGAGAACTCGGCCGACACCTCCACGTACTTGTACACCTCCACCTTCACCAGTATCCCTGCAGCTAGCACCACTGCTCCCATCACCTGCGGCAGAGAAGAGGTTATTTGTCGAGGGGCAGAGAAGGAGAGAAATGATGTTTGGGGGTTGTACGAGTGCAGGGGACGTTAAATATGGAGGTTCTGTTGTTTGGAAAGGGATTTTGCGTTTGAAGTTATGTATATAGCAGTACATAGAGCCAATATAGGAAATGGTTAACATGTACTATCCTTCAATGAGGTTACATACTGCCGGAATTGTGGCTCTTTATTTCTGTTGACATAAGAAAATGGAAGAATGATTTGTCTTCTTGAATTAGTTTGATGTTTTGGCATAACATTACGGTAGTATGTTCTTCTTTTATTCTTTCAATCTTGTTTGGGAGATGTTTGAGTCCCCCTGTGGAAGGAGTTGTTTGGGTTGCCCACATATCTGATCTAATAACTTTTGTGACGTGACCTAATATGACCCAAATTTATGCTTTTTTTATTTTTATGACCTTGTAGATGTGTTCGCTCACGTTTCGTGAGATGAAATAAAATTTATGTGTACATTTCGTAGTGATGTAAGCATGACTACGGTTAATGTTTCTTAAGATGAACTTCACGCCGACATTACGTATGGTAAAAAAGAAATGGTTGAACCGGTTGTATAGGGTGTTTATTAGTTCATCTTTGGCAAGTGAGTTCTCTTCCCAACAGAAATCTTGCCAGAGGTCAGTTGTTTTTGGTCACCCATTTTTGCCAACTATTATTGATACCTATTAGTGTTCTGATGTTATGTTGGCGTCATATCTTTGCAGGATCTCAGATTTATCTAAATATTCCTAATTTGACGTTTGATTTATTATATTTCTACGTACTAGTATACCAGTTCGTCACATCCATCATTGATAACATATGCTGCTCATGCCAGTGACGTCTTTACAGATGGCATTTCGTAAGCTGTTCTTCGTAATGCCATTTTCAGTCTGTCCCTCCAGTATGATACTGTCTGGATATGTTATATCTGTGTTTTGAAGTAGAATTATGTCTCTCTTGCTTTATAATGAAATCATCTTTTGTAAGTTGAAAATTGTACTCAAAAAATCTTAAACATACGAGTAAGGGTTTTGACACTTGCTATATTTTGGGGAGTCTTTATTTAACCGTATTTCTAACGACTACGCATTATTTTTCTTAACATTTTCTTCAACATTTACCAATTTTGCCTCTTGGTTTATGATCTCATGACTTGAATCCATCATCATGCCTCTGTGTTTATCACACGTTCAGGTTATTCAAAGTGATATGGTAGTGTCGTAACTGGCAGTTCCTTGACGCCATTAGAGTTCAAGGTGTCTACCATTTTCTTTTTCCTGTCGCCTCCTTGCAAATTACAGAGACGGGCAGACGCCCTGTCTGGTATCTAGAGAGCAGAAAAGAGACCTAGATTAAGCTTCCTTCCTTACAGGGAGAGGGAGAGAGAGACTGCAGTTAGCGCCAGGTAAATATACACAATGGTGGAGTGGAGCAAGGCTGTCGTGTCTTGATGGCTCGTGCATGGCAGATGGTTTTTTTTTTTAATGGGCAGTGTGGAGGAGAGTCATATTTTGGGACAATGGATGTCACTGGATATTGGGGAAGGGTTGTGTTGTGTAGCCAGTCATGTTAGATCGTTGTGTGTACATAGAAACAGTGAGAGAACATATCTATCGAAATGAGGAATGAGTATAATTTGGGATTTGATGTATATAGGATAGGGTGGCAGCTCATTTAAGTCATATTTAGAGACTTAAATAAAAAAAACCCCACATGTTTCATGGTTTCAGGTGCAGGAAAATGGCTGTAAGACTGATGCCCATCAGAGCTCCCTACCATTGCCGTACAGATGGTAGACAATGAGGCCAGCACCCACTGCAATATAAGGTGAGCCCCATTGAAGAGTTCGTTATTTAGGTCATTCATAAACTTAGTAAGGTAAGAGAAAATTGTACTCATATTAGGTCACGTCACAAAAGTTATTGTATGTTGATTTAGGTGTGATTGTATGTTATGTGTGATTGTATGTTGATTTATGTGATTGTATGTTGATTTAGGTGTGATTGTATGTTATGTGTGATTGTATGTTGATGTAGGTGTGATTGTATGTTGATTTAGATGTGATTGTATGTTGATTTAGGTGTGATTATGTGCAACTTCTACAGGTGGGATTTTATACTTCATATTGTATCAGACGCAGGACTGGAGTACAGAGGTGTGGTATTCTACTGCCATTTTACACCGGACGTGATTTCTACAATTGATTCACTGATAATTTGTCGATTTGTACGTAGTTACTAGCGTGTGCTTGGATTTGAGGATCAGATAGCTTTAATTGTACTGACGTAATAAGTGGACTGCATTTGCCTGGCGGGTTTGCATATTTTTGTTGTACACATAACTGTGCATATATTCGCTGTTTGTAGGAAGATATGTATTGCTATTTGTTTCTTCGGTCGTTCCAACCAACTTTATACACACCGTCAGGCGTAACAGCACAGGTCATCCATCCACCATGACCCAGACATGTCCTCATGCAAGTTCGAGTGATCCAAGACCCTCGCTCATCCATTGCTGGTCACCATTGATATTGCTTTAGCTAGTTATGCACCCCCATTATCCCACTACGCTGTTCAGACCTATTTGATCATCACCTGATCATCTTCATTCGAAACTTTCGTTGTTATTTTTTGTTGTTACGTTGTTGTGTGTAACTTGGCCTCATTACTGCCATGGTCATTACCACCATTTTTATCACTTCATTAGCCTTTATTATCTTATTTTTTTTTGTAGCTGGTGTTGTTGACACCACTGCGATACCTGTAATGGCCTTTGTTGTCACTGTTGTCTTTGTTGTTGCCACCACTACGATAAGCTGTTGTAGCCGTCTTTGTCACCACTGTAGTTGTTGCCACCAGTGCCATAGCTGTAGTCACCTTCTTTTGTCACCACTGTAGTTGTTGCCACCAGTGCCATAGCTGTAGTCACCTTCTTTTGTCACCACTGTAGTTGCTTCCTTCTTTGCCATAGCTGTATGACTCGTTCTTGTCACCACTGCTTTTGTTACTTTCTGTACCGCTATTGGCAGAGCCACATCACCACGGACTTTATATTCAGTCCGTGTGTGTAATTGAGCTTAGAATGATCTTGAACACCAGTAGAACGTGTTCGAATTATCTTGAACACCAAGAGAACGTGTTCGAATTATCTTGTGTACCAAGAGAATGTGTTCGAATTATCTTGAACACCAAGAGAACGTGTTCGAATTATCTTGAACACCAACAGAACGTGTTCAAGATTATCTAGGTTCGTGGTTATGATTTTTCTCTTGACCTTAAGAACCCTGACAGTTGATAGGCCTACGTAGCGTCCAAAGGAACCAACCATTCTACCACCATTGTTGTCATGGTTAATGCTGTTTTCATTGCCAACATCGCCATGGCTGTCGAGGTTGGTATTGCGGTCGCCACACTCCCGGAAGACAACTTCGTATATCCCCTTCAAGCTTAAGCTTACCAGGTCACAACCATGCGGAAATCTGTTGCGTATTTCTACCTTTGACCTTTATTTGCCCTAAGGTCACTGAGATAATCAGTGGGAACTACACTTGTGATTGTGACACCATTTATGTGATTATGATTGGACGTACAGTTGCGCAACTGTTCTCGGCATCGGTTCGAATCTTGGCTGCGGTTGCCGGTCCGCAGTCAACCCAGCTGTTCATCCTCCCAAGGGAATTGGTCGATAGATTGGATACCTACGTAGCTTAGAC
>JAUUDZ010418528.1:0-40201 GCA_032361705.1 Panulirus versicolor | reverse complement strand
GTTTAACCTTGGCGACCCTGACACCCTGGGGTAATTCAAGGTTTGCCATGTCATTAACGTCACATTACAACGTTGTACCATCACCGTTACGACCTTCGGTTAAAGTCTAGCGGGATTATTTTTTTTTATGTCAGCGGATAAACACAAGCTCTGTGTGTTTTGGCGGGCACCACCACCACTCTGGGGTTCGAATCCTGGGAAGGGGGAGGGGGTCGTGGCGGCACCACAGTTGGCCCACACCCAACCCAGGTGCTCGTCTTACCCCTGGGGACTAGCGAATGGGAATAAATTCGCCGTAGAACCCACCCCCAGCCTCCTATGTAGCAGTAAAATGATGAATGTATTCTCAGAAGACAAGTGAAAGCTACATTCTGGTTGTGTGACTTGGTATGTGGTTAGGTTTCAGATGCAAACAGCATCAGAGACTCAATTGCCATCCCAGCTCGCGCCTCGTGTGGTTTTTGACCATAACTAGGTTGTTTAAGGTTCTGGCATGACCAGGAAGAAATGAACATATCCGGTATAGCGTTAGGGGGCCATTGCATTCCATCTTCTATCTACCATCTGTGGAAGATTGTTGTGTCCATGCGTTTTAAAGGGGCACCTGTCGGTAAAATAAAGGGTCAGGGAGAAATGTTGGGTTATTCTGCCCTCTGGCTAACCTGATTAATATTGCCAATTCGTAGGAGGAGAAAATGCCGATCATGGAAAAAATAGCCACTTTTTATTCACTTTAAATATGGCGTTTTTTTTTGTCGATTTTTTAAGGGCATTATTAAGACAGTGTTTCTTGTGTATTACCAGCCCGCTATGGTGACATGATATCACCATTCATGGCCATAAATATTCCTCTAATTAGACCAGGTATCCAACATTTCTATCCATTTTAGATAAATGATTTTTTTGGGTTTATTTTCTGCAGTGAAGTGTTTGACGTTGTTGGGTTTTTGTGGTTTATCTGGGCGGTTTTGATGGAGGGATGGGGTGAGTATGGCAGCCTCATTAACTAACAAGGTCATTTAAGGTCACCATTGTCATCCACCAATAGAAAAATCATTAATAAGGTGTTGAGGGATAATTGTAAAAACTTCATACACTCGTATATAGCCTATTTGCCATTACAGAATATGCAAATATGTCGCTATGGTAGTAGATTAAGGTGAATCTACGATATTATTAAGTAAACTTGATCCAATATTCATGACATAGTAAGTAAAACTTTCTGTTTGAAACGGGTCTTTGACACAGTCAACATCCGGTATAAACTTCATATCTTTTTATGAATATAATTTCATGTTTGATGTTTTCTGACATGAATATTAAACGTGGATATCTTATTATAGTAGTGTGAGCTGGGTATAGAAAACGTGAGAGAGGGTCCCAAAGTTCTAACTCCGCTATAAATAGCGGTGTTAGGATAAGTGGTTAGACCACTTTTTTATTCTCTCTCTGTCTTTCCCACCCAACACTGCAGACTGGTTCTGTCCATCAGCTTTCTCTATGCACACCTGAAGGCATCTCTATCATATCCTTTAAGCACTGTACAATCTTTTTCAAACCTTGGAGGTCACACCATTAATTACTTTTTCCCTTGGCCACTATTGCAGGTTGAGCGGGTCAAGGGTAATTAAGTCAAAATTGGCCTCTTCAATCCTACTCATCAACATCAGCCAAAAGGGATAGGAGGAGATTGATATAACAGCCTTCAACCTTACATATTCGCCATCTTCAATAAATAAAAAGCAAAGATGTGGACATTGTTGGGCCTGACTGTATTGGCTTTGCTGGGTAAGTTTGGATACAGTTACAGTAGCCGTAATTAGAATTCATTAAATTAATGACCTATTTCGGTAAACTGGGAATTCAAGTCGTCAGAATGACAGGAAAATGTATAAATATTTTTGTCTTTTATATGGAGATTGAATGACAAGAAAATGTATAAATATTTTTGCCTTTTATATGGAGATTGAATGACAAGAAAATGTATAGATATATTTGTCTTTTATATGTAGATTGAATGACAAGAAAATGTATACATATTTTTGTCTTATATAGAGATTTTATCACCTTCATTTGCAAGACATGGAAGCTCTTAATATGTCTCATAATTGTCAATGTGCTATGTTTTTTTTTATATATTGCTCTTCCATCAGTTTCTGACTGGTTGTTGGGTTGGTGTCCACAATCATGGCCTATTCCTAAAACTCTCATGTGGTCCTTTATTAACTACACTTTTGAGTTATCACTCAGGAATGTATCTCGTGTGGCTGTCCATGTATTACACCACCAGATTTTTCTTTGTATATGCTGTGACTGGCATATATTCTGTCTCAGATAACATAGTTTCTCTTTCTCTCTTCGTTCACCCTGAATATTCTCATCTTTGTTGCTTGTTCCTTATGTTTGACTCCCTTAGGCCCAACTCATTTGCATACTTCGTGTATTGACTAATTAGTAATTTTCTTTAAGATCAGAAGGTAGTCAGTGTCATAGAATCTCTCTCTCCAGCAAGCTAGGCCTATACACAAAGACTGTCAGGGTGTATGAAGACATTTTCTGTCAGAATAAACCTATCCTGTATATAATGCTGGGTCAGAATAAACCTATCCTGTATAAAATGATGGATGAGAATAAACATCTGTATATAATAATGGGTCAGAATAAACATCTGTATATAATAATGGGTTAGAATAAACCTATCCAGTATATAATAATGGGTCAGAATAAACCTATCCTGTATAAAATGATGGGTGAGAATAAACATCTGTATATAATGATGGGTCAGAATAAACCTATCCTGTATATACTGATGGGTGAGAATAAACATTTGTATATAATGATGGGTCAGAATAGACCTATCCTGTATAAAATGATGGGTGAGAATAAACATCTGTATATAATGATGGGTCAGAATAAAGTGTGGAAAGTTGCTTGCAGCGGTAGACGGGTGTACAAAGCTTTCACTGCTGCTTGGAGATAGCGTGGGGAAGTGTGACATTCACAGGGAACTCCAGGTCAGTCATGCTTTTTGCTTGTGTACGATCTGGTGCACAACTTCAAGTGGCTTGATCTGACTGGTCCACCTCAATGGTTGCAATGCGGTAGAGAGTTGGGTGAAATTGGATAGTTATAAAGATTGACCTCTGTAGGGGAAAGAGTGGTTGCAGTTCAACACAGTTGCTAGAATTATGTATTTCCATTTCTCATCGTTGGATTGTATTCATTATTTGAACTGTAATGAACTAAATTCATAAACTGTCAAACAACAGATGTGCCTTTGTTCTGGTTCTATCAGATATTGGGTAAAATAATAAAAAACTCTAGTTTTTCAGCGAGTTTCTATGATTATTGTAATCCTCAGACATCCCCATCCTGTGCAGCAGCCTATGCATGCTACTCAATCCTTTCTTGAGGGACATTCTCTCACCCCTGCCAGAAGCTTGTTTGTGTAGGGTATAAAAAAAGCAGAAAGATGGTACACTGTCCTTAAACCTGTAGCTTGCCTCAGTCCTCCTGTCAGATCCAACCACCTCACTGAATGAGTACAGTCCTGTATGTTCTGTGGATGACTTGTATCAGTACTGCTCGCCTATGTGGCTCTTTCACATGCAAGGGGAGCTTAGCTGAGTGTCGAACTTCCCTTGTGATTAGTGAGGACAGGGAAAGGGGTATGGAAACAAGAGTAACAAGAACAACATAGTGCTTTATTGGGCCCTTAGCACAAGTCTTTTAGGGGGCCCCTCCTCCTTTCAATTTCAAAGTCCCATTCCTAAATCACAAGCTTCCTATCCTCTCCTGTTTGCGCTTTACAGTATCATGTATTTGGTAACTAATATCAGATGCCATTTTTATCACATGACTCCTTCTGATCTGACTTTGCTTGGCAGGTGGTGGTGTTGCAATTTGTGTTCTGGACAACAAACGTGGATGGAATGTGGACTGTGGCATAAGGGATTCCTACCTGTTCAGGTTCAAGGATTATGGAGGCATCAAGGCAAATTTTGACTTTGGTGAGTGTCGTTTAAAACTAAGTATGAAGTATGCTAAAGCTTGCTGCTGTTCACTTGATTCATCCTCGTTGCTATGTACTACTCTTGTATCTGAGATGTCTAAGCCCAGCTTACTTATTTGAGAGTGTTGAATTTAAAGAAATTTGAGTAACCTACTCTCACGTTGGTCTCAAAGTTTGATCAATGTGCTCAGCACTGCAGTGCTGGTTCTTTATTCCCTCTCTGTAGAATTACTTAAGTTTATGTTCCCAAAAAGTGGCAACTTATGTGTCTCTAGGATTAGCTGGATCCCATAATATACAGCAAGCCAATCTGTCACAGGGTTACCCTTTTTAAGGTAGATTATTCATCTTCTGCTCTTTACATTTCTTTACCTCTCCAGCCCATTTTTTCTCTCCTCTGACAGATACTCCCATGAGCATTGAAAATGAAAAATTGCTAACAGGACACCACCTTGGATATAAAATTTTTTTAAACTTCAAGAACCTATGTTTCTCCTTTTAGTTTATGTCCTGTGAGCAATTTTCCAGTTTCAGTGCCCATGGGCTATTGCCTCAGAGAGAAAAGATTTTTCGAAGATAAGAACATACATCTCAGTTAAGGCCTGCACTTGATGAAAACTTTTTTCCATGACTGGAGTCTTCAGTTGCGTAGAATCATGCATCATTGGCATTTATAAAAATGATTACAACTGCTATGACAGAATTTTAACCATTTCAGTGAAAAATCACTACATCTGAAATATAGACATCTAAAATGATACCAATGATGTATGAAGCAGTAATAACTACACCTAATTCCACCAATTTTATCATCAAAGTTCAGTAGTGAAAACGCACTGCAGTGTCATTTTTCTTCTTTTTTATACAGGAAACGCCTGCAATTGTTTTGGTGGACTTTACTAGAACACTTAATACTACTACTGTGTCAGCATCTGATAGATATTTGCAACATGATCCATTGTGCCACCTGCCACTACTACCTTTAGCAACACAAAAACATTAACAAGATATCTCGTCTGATCTTGCAGGGTTTGAAGTTGGGAATGAGGAGGGCTTCCCTTATTCCATAAGCAACTCTAAAGGAGGTCATCACCGTCGAAATGTAAGTAAAGGGTAAGATGAGGTGGGAAGAGGAAGAGACAGTGAAAAAAAAGAATTAAGGATGGGAAAGGAGAGGGAGAAAATGTGTAATAAGAGGAGAGATAGAGTTGGAGAGAAATATAAAGTCAGTGAAATAAAAATTAACCACTGTGATCCCTTGCAGATCAACACGGCCCAGGACTCTAATGTCTCCAAGATGGCTTTAAGACGAGAGGATGGGGATGCTCTACCTTTACCAGTAAGACGTCGTGCCAGGTGAGTTTATTATGCATAGATTCAAGTTTATCAGTTTCTCAAGAATTCATCTTATGGTCTCAGTGATACCTGGATAATTCTCTGTGCAATATCATTCGCCTCCTTTCCCTATATTATCCAGAATTCATCCTTCAACTTGCCTAATTCTCTTTGTTGATGTATTCCTTGAATAGATATAAAAAAAATGTTAGATTTTGTCACAGGGGCATGCCTGTGTAATAAAAGATCTTGCATGCCATAGATTTTCAAAACAAGCATGATGAAAGGCTGTGTTACGTATTAATTTCGGAAATAATAGATCACCATGGAGGGCAACTTTTTTTGCATTTGGTGTGATATGTGAGAAATGTAGTTTTCATAGAATAAAATGTTATTTTTCTCCCAAAGGTAGAGCCCTTTGAGCATTGTTTTAGCTTGCATATTATTTCTAAGTCATTCACCTTTACCTTTAATTTCAGTGTACATCCCAACATTATTGTTGTAAGGCCAACCTAAGCTAGAGACAAACTAATGTACTTATTTCTTCTACAGACCTGGCCCTGCCTTTCGCCTGCTACCTCCTCCACCACCCAATCGTCGGCAAGGTTTCGTGAGAAAACCTAGCCAATGGCATCGCCCAAGGCGTCGTCAAGGGTTATTTCATTGGTTTCCTAAAATTCCTCTGCGAGGTCTATGGAAAGCTCCCTGGCTAGGTTCAAAGAAGGTTCCTGTACAGGATCGCTTTAGAGGTACTGCTCGTCCTCCAGTTTCTAACCATGATCAAGCTTTGGATCAGACTAAACGGCAGGAATTTGTTGTAAATCATGGCCCAGCATCCACTTTTGTCTTCTCTCGTACTCCTCCAGCACCACAGACTCCACCAGTACCCAAGCCATCCACTGAACATACAGTTGGCCCAATTCTTGGTGATATGCTCAAGGTACATCTGTAATTTGAATATATGTATCTATTCAATTTCATGAATTAGGATAAATCAGGCTATGTTAAAAGCTTCTCTGTGTAATAGATATTTGTTAGATTATCTTCTTGCCACAAATGTAACATAACTGCTTGAGGTAATGAAAGATTATTCAAGAGAATTCTGTAATAGTGGCTGTGTTAGGTACTTATGTGGAAAAAAGTAGATCACTGTGGAGGCGACTTTTTTGCATTTGGTGTGATATGAGAGATGTAGTTTTCACAGAATTAAATGTTATTGTTCTCTCAAAGGTAGGGCGCTTTGAGCATAGTTTTAGCTTGCATTCCCTTCCTTCCCCTCTTTCCTTTTCAAAACAACCATTTCATATTACTGGACAGTGAGAGGCAAGAGGCAGATGCTATTGATCAGTGAACGACTGGTGATAGGGCTGGATCACTTACTCTCATGTCAACTGGGCTGTGACGTAGTGTCTGGATGGGCCACTGAATGGCTGTTGGATCCCAGTGATTGATCATCCAACCCCATGTGCTTTGCTGTGATCAAAGGGGTTGAAAATCTCATGGATTCCTTCAGGTTTGTGGGAGATTAGATGATTCAACTCCCCTTGAGCAATACCTCTCTTAGATGTTCATAAAACTGCCTTGGACTTCAGGACCATCCTTGCCTGCATTTCTTTGTTAGTTATGATCACCAGTACCTCAGAGATACCTGTGAGTCAGGGTTGACTTGAGTGTTATAGATACATTTCATGGTACTTTTAATAGTGTGACTTTAAATTCCCAAGGGTGCTTTTAGTCATGCTGGATATGAATGCTTTGATGTTGCTGTGCATGATCCTGTATTCATTATTTCCATTTCCATTTATTGTTTAATGAAAATTTATCTTCGGACCAACAGGTTGATGCCAACACTCCAGCAGATACAGATCATGTCCCATCTTTTGCTGCTAAGATGTTTGTGGTTCGTGAGGCTCCTGAGGAGTTTTATCCCCCAGGTTACACACCGTCAGCTTCCATCCCCAAGACTGACAATCATGTTGAAGTACCCAGGACCAAATTCTTTTGTGAGGAACAAAAGTACCTCCCTGGTATCTATGCAGACACACAGCTTGGTTGTAAGGTGAGAGAGAAATTTCTTATCATAGCTATGCCATCGTAATATCCTGCTGTATACATACATTATCAATATATTTTGTTGTTTATGCAGCGTGATACATAAAATGTATCCACATTACACATCAGGTTGTTAGATTATTAGTAACTTGCCTATCAGCGGTTGAAAGAAAGGTGAAATGTGTAGTAGCATCAGCTGTGTGATTGAATTAGTCATGGTTGGAAGCTGGCAGCATTTGTTTACATCTTTTTTTATCAATGCTTCTCACAGAAGGCACTATTTATAGGTGTTTGCTGCTCAACTAAAGTTTGAGGGTGTTCTGTGATCTTCGTGGCGCAGTGACATATATTATAAGGCTTTTGAGTAAATATGATCTTTGCAATGCATGCAGTAAAATAATTACTTAAAAGAATACAATATTTATTGCATTAATTTTAAAAAACATAAACTTCATGATAGCCTGATACATGTGAAAAAAGTTCCATTGAAAATGAATGCAATAAACTTTTGAATAATTCATCATTAAATGTTAATACAAAGATTCGTGAATATATGCCTTCAGAAACTGATAAAAAAATCTGTTGTCAGCTTGATTATCTACTAAATGGTTACACGGAAAAAATATACACTTACAATGATTCTATATTCTTATTCCAGACCCTTAGAATATATTAGGATATAGTAGGACTTTTCCTTCCATTCTATCCTAATTTCCTTGTTGGCTTACTTCATAAATGCATGGTTTTTCTTCTATTCCTTATCCTGCTGTCTCCTGTTGCAAGAGAGTGGAGTTTGGGCAGAGAGCCTTCTATCCTTACTTTATTCTATTAGCAACGACTTTATTCAGGGTTACTTTCTTGAGAAGTTTTTTCTCAACATCTCCCATAGCATCAAAGTTGATTTCTCCATGCACAGATAATCTTTAAAATCCAGTTTTAAACATACTTTTTGAGTGTATGTATTTGTATTATTATTATTATTTTTTTTTTCATCAGGTATTCCACTTGTGTCTCCCTGCTGCCATGGGCAACACCCTGACCAGCTTCCTATGTCCGAACATGACCCTGTTCGATCAATCTATTATGCAGTGCAACTGGTGGTATTACGTCAACTGTGAGAACTCTCCCATACACTATGATGCCAATCTTCCCATGGCTCTCAGTTACCGCAAGATTAATGCCGCCCAGTTGTCACTTTCTGGAATTAGTGATTTTGATAGTGTTGCTCTTCTCTCGCACAATTCTAATGAGATGAAGAATCCAAATCTAGCTGGTCATGGCATATCCAAGAGGCAAGGTAAAGCAGAGGATACACTGCAGAGGATAGGGGATGATAAAGTTGATGATATGACTCAACAGCCAGAGAAGACTAAGGATGACAAAGCCATAGATCAGAAGCAAGATAAACCGGTCAGAAAGAAAAGAAGTATAAGTCATACCAACTTCAAGAACATCATCAAAAAAGACAAGACATTGCACACATCTCCGGTGTTATTACGGCTTTACAAAAGAGAAACGTACATTACTTAGTTCTTCAAATGATGAATTACTGTACATACATTTTGGCACATTGCTGTAAGTTGTGTGCTGTAGGTAGTATGATTTTTCCAGATACAGTTAGACGTAAAAGTATCTGTAGTTATCATCTTTACTTCCAGCCACATTATCAGAAAGATGTCATACTGGTTATGAGCATTACTGTATATACAAGGTGAGATAGGAGTAACAGATTGTATAAAAGTCATTATGTTAATAGTGAACGATCCTGTGAAGGAAACATGTCTAAAGCTCGTGTCCATCTTAGTTCATTAGAAACTGTATTATCTGCTGAGGTATCAGTTCATCCATTTTCTTAAGGAAACCTGCCTGTCCTTAACTTAGTCTAGTGATTGGCAGATGTGATAATAAAGACAGATTACATATAAGTGCTCTTACTTGTACAAAATGATAGGATATTAAGGGATAAGTCAGAGCTCCTGTCATAATTTTTTCTCCAGATTTTTACAGTGGGGACTCATAATGCTATAGAAACGCAAGCAGGCTTGTCCAAAGTATAATTTACACTTCCAGCATTATTAGGACCATTGTAAACATAGAGTTAAGGTTCAGCTCCCATATTCTATAGGGGAGGGACACAAGCAGGGATACAATATACTCATTAAATTGATAAGCCACAAACTTCAAGTGTTCACTGAAAATCAATGTGGTAGTTTTATTTATTATTTATTATTACCTGTTAGTATAGGTGATAACAAAATAGTAACATTAAAAGTTCAGTGCAGTGAGTCTATGTTGGATAAGTGCCTAGACAAATCAGTGTGTATGGCAGATGGCAGAGGAATACAGTAAGGCATTAACTGTGACCATCTTTTGAGGTCAGTCTGTCTCTCCTTCTGTGTAGTTCTTCCAATATTCTTGAAGAAATGATTATCTGTGATGAGTTTTCCTTACCTATTCTACTTGCCGTGACTATGTACTGTCCCTCACTTCTTTTCCAAATACATGAACTTTGACATGCAAAAAGCTAATTCTAAAGGCTTTATTAATTTCTGTTTATATCACAGTACTCTTACTGTAAGAATCAATCATACCATAACATAAATACTCTTATGCATTCGTGTGATATTGTTAATGATATATAATCAACTTTCAATTGACTTATTGATGCATATTATAACATGTGTTTATGATGCAACTTTCCACATTTTGTAACTATATGCACATGTTTAAGAGCAAAGGCATGTGGACGATAAAATGTGTACTGTACTCCCACATGAAAGAGCAGTTCCCCAATTTTTTTGTAAATACATTGGGTGTTTGTGTATTTTCAAGTTGTCTTTGGTGCCATGGTTGCAGTGCTGACAAAGCCTGAAGTGTTTTAATAAGTCTTTTGATAATACATTTTCCATCTACGTCTTAAGAATATAATCCCCAGTTATGTTGCTAATCAATATTTTTTCATCTGAAGCAGATGAGAGAAAATCTTGTACATATCAGAGCTTAGGACCAAATTAATAGCTGTTAACTGTGTGTACAAGGTAACAATGAAAAATTATATGCATAAGAGTGTGTCACATATTGCTATACAACAGAATGCATATAAGCTATAGGCAGGTGGACATTGGTAGACTGTATTAAGTGTTAAACAATTTGAAAGTTGCATTCATCTCAAGAATCAAATATGGTGAATGTTGTTTCATCCATCTAATTATGAAGATTCTACTTAATCAGGTCCTTGAAACATTTTAGCCTTCTGATACTGGACAAAATAAACTCCTTAGAAGATGTAATATCTTCCCTATGGACAACGCATGATTTTAGTTCTAAACTGTCAGGGAAATTGTAACACAAAGTTTTTCTCCCACCTGAAAAGATTTTAACTGTTATTTCCATAAACCCTTGCCATTTGGCGCTGGAAGCTAATTAAGAAACTGGCAGGGATGTGGAAATTTGAAAATATATTGCTCTGTTTTATGTCTCAATATATTTAGTAATTACTGTACATATATTAAGTATTAATTTATTGTGTATATATTTATTAATAAATGTTTTTAATAAACTTGAATATGTAATATTTTCACTTACTTTATATCTATTGGAGAGAAAGTAGACCAATGTACCAGAGTTCTCCAAGAACTATAGTTTGGTTTTGTTCATATTTGTGTTTGCTAAATGATTGCCACATGAAGCAAAAATTGTCATTTTCACAGACATATGTTTGTAGAAGATTTGCAAGTACAGTGTTATCCTTTAGTTTATGAGATGCAGAGCCCTGTAATTCTGAAACTTTTAAAATTTTGTCTTGTAATGTAAAGAGCTTGTATGAGAAAAGTAATGGTGTTGGAAATGGGGTAACAGGTACACACTATGTCATTCCTCATGAGTTCAGATGAGTAATATATTGTGTTACCCAATTTTCCTCAAAGTATGTAATTTTTGTATCTACAAAACTTACCCAATTTATGAGGGAGTTATATAGATCTGATTATTTAACTAGAGTATTTACAGTATTAGATTGTTTGTGGATCAAGTCATTGTTGTGAAGGGTCAGGTTAAAGGAGTCTGTTTTAACCAGCATTCTAAGTTTGAATTAGAAAACTGTTGTGTTTAGTTGCAACATGTAGGAGTTACAGTGTAGTTTGAATTAGAAAACTGATGTGTTTAGTTAGGACATGTAGGAGTTATAGTGTAAGGAGAACAAGGGGACAAATGAAAGTAACTTAAGAAACACCTGATAGGGAAGTGGTGTCAGGAGAAGAGGTAAAGTGAATATTTTGAAGGACAACTGAATGATTAAGATTATATACAGGGAAGTAGGTGTGGTAAGTTTGGGGTCATGAGGTGGCATGTGGAATGTTAGAACAAATGGTTTCAGGAGAGATAGTGTAAAGAATTTGCTTGATAAAAGCTTGGAGACAACAACGGATTTGCATGTGACATGTATGGTTGTTGGGGGAGTGTATGACAATGATGCCCTGTGAAAGCTGCTACAAATGTTTGGAATACATAAATGAACTGAGAAGTTTCTTTTAGGACAGCAAGTTATTCAGGTGAGTGGGAAGGGAGAAGAAAGAGAAATTCCCATTGAAAGTGATTCTGTGTTGGGGATATGCAAAGTCACAGTGGCTGTTTAATCTAGTCATGGATGGGGTAGAGGGAGGTAAATGTGAGGATTTTGGAGTGATACATACAGTATGTTGAGAGACATGGAAGACAGATCACTTGCTGTTTAAAGATAATATGTCTTTCGTGGCAGACTTCAGAGATCATCCCTAGAAGATGGTCACAAGACGTGAGTGTGTGTGAAAGAAGAAAGTTAAGTAGATGTGAATAAAAGTAAGGTTATAAGGTACGAAAAAGAGTCAGGACAGAATGGCATAAGTTTGAATGGACAGGGCCTGGGGAAGTGGAATTCTTTCAGTACCCAGAGGTGACTGGAAGAATGGGCACTACAGTGAGGGAGCTAAACTCGTGGATGTAGAATGAAGTATGTGCAAAAATATGTCACTGTCTCTTAGGGCAAAACTGGGGTATTTTTGAAGGTAATTTATTCACTCTAGTGTTATCTGAATATGAAGCGCTAGTCTTGAAAGCCAAAGAAAGGGAGAAGATAGGTGTGCTGGAAATGAAATGCCTGAGAAAGAAATGTGGTGTGAGGCAGGTTGACTGTGGAAGGAATGACGGTGTAGGAGAGAGGTGGGTTAGTGAGAGTAGGATGAGGGCTGACCAGTGTGTGCTGAAAGAGGTTTGGACATAAGGGGTGGATGAATAACAGGATCTGTGTATCAGAAGGGGAGGGAGATTGGATGAAAAGACAAGGAGAATGGAAGGATGAAGAGAGGCATTGATTATATCAAAGCCTGAATATAAAAGAGGGCAAATGGGATACATTGGACTATAAACTGGATTGATGGGGTGTATGGGGAGTGATGTGCTATTAATGGACTGAACCATGGCAAATGAAGTAGTCAAAAAAAGAAAAAAAACTGGAGTTATTATATGAGACCTGGTGTGGATGGTAGGTTCTGATTTGGTGTTTGTGCAAAAGAAGCTATTTTTCCTCTGTTCCTGGCAGGTGGGAAAGGCAATTAGATATGGAAAAGAAAGGCAAGAATATCAACACTTCAAATGCACCTTTTTTTGGGATAGGATAAAGAACTCCAAACAAAGGTAGGAAATTCAGAAAACCTTTATTACGACAAGGGGAAAGTGAGGTGCAAATGAGGTTGCAAATGAGGTAAAACATGAGTGAGGTGAGGTGGGCTCTTGTGTTGTGAGTAGATAAACATGCTCTTGGCACAGACCCCCAAGGTCAGGTCTCCTCAGGGCATTGCTTGCACAGCCAAAACAAGTTTGAATTGCGTGCAAGAAGGGTGTACAGAGTCAATAGAGTGCCCTGATGTATATATTAAAATCCAGAATTCCTCTTATGGGATTCTTGGAGCTTCAAGGCTGTCCTACAATCAGTAACAGGGGAAGTATGGATCCTTTTGGTGTGAGAAGAAGGTCCTGGACCAGATTCTAATGCACCATATTACCTAGTCGGCGATACTATAGGAATGTGAAGTTCAGCCAATCACATATAAACCGGTTCGACATGGTCGACCTGCTTCTTGTTGTCAAGTGGGTCCAACGCCATTTTCCCCCCTTAATCTACACTTTTAATCAGCCTTAGTATAGGGTTATTTTGCCCGCTAGGTTGTCGCTCGCATCTTTTACTGCTGTTTTTTTTTTTTTTTTAGCTGTTTGATATCCTGAATAGGTTCCTGGTAATAATTATGGGTACAGTGCTTCGAAACCTCAAAGACACCAGTAATATAAACAGCGGGGCCACAAGCATTGTTTTATTCATGAGCTTGTGAACCCCTGTGCCTGCGCCATACAGAGAAGACTGGCAGCCATCTTGAAAAAGTTGATGGTAATTGGTGTACGACGAGGGTTTTAATGACCCTGCCAGTTGACAGGCCTAAAGACCTAATGACCAAACAGCCAATTTCCTCCCCTCCCGCTCCTACAATTAGGATTAGGCCATGTAGAGAAAGAAGGATCATTCAACGGTGTTTTATGCTGTATAAGTTTGCAAAGAGAAATATCTCCGTCATTTTTCTTCGAAAAGATAAAAAGAAAATTGAACTAATTACAGAAATGGGCGTGGTAGACAGTACTGTTTTGCTAGTCAATTTTTTTGGCGCGTTCCCCAACAAGACCACATAGAAGGCGTTTGGTCTAGGGTGCTTTAAATTAAGACAGAAATAGTCAATTTGTATGGTTAAGGACGAGACCATATTCTCCCCATCAAGTAAATAACAAAAATATTAAGGTTTTTCCTGACGGTTTTGCCGCGAGGCTGTGAACGGTTATATAGAAAGGTAGTTGCTGCATTTTGTTATCTCCTGACATGGAGCCTTATCATGATATATAGGGTCACTGCAGTCAAGGTTAGAGCATGTCATACAGTATAATTAAGTAATTGGCTTCTTGATCGGGGTATAATCTATTTTAAGATGGGCATATTATATGACAGCTGAACACTGGATGTATGCAAATGAGAGGGTTGTTCGTTTATTCCCGACGCTCTTTTGCTACAGCGGGAGGATGATGATTCAGAGAAGATTAAAAAAATGAAATTTAAGTAGTAATTGTATGGTTTTGCTATTGAGTCGTACGTCTGGCGCGTACGTCAAATATGTAAACACAGTGAAAGTTCAAGACCAAGGACGCGATAATGATAGGCCATCCATTATGTTACTAAGGAGATAAATAATCGTTATACAATGATTTAGATTTAATGAATTATAATCTTTTGATATATGATTTATTCATTAGATGCTATAGGGGTTTACTGTAGATGTTATACATTTATAGGAGGACAACTTCTGTCTGACATGAAATTAATTACTAAAATTAACCGGCATTAATTGATTAAAAAAGAAACAACAGATGACAGAAAAATAACTAACTCTCTAAATATAGGATTAGGGTGTATAAAAATTAACTGTATAATGACTAATTGCATTTGTACAGGAGGTACGCGACAACTCCTGGGAAAGTGGAGTGGGGTGGCGTCAGTGTTGTGGACGCTGCCGGCTGCGCACCAGCTGGGACACCATGGCGCTCCTCCTACGCAGGCTACTCCACCGGGCTCCCAATTTCAACCATGTCACCCGCTTACATCGAGTGAATCAGGTATACCTCTGTCCCTTTGTGATGCTCAGGGTGATGATGATATATGACATATATGAATTATAGTGACGTTTATGATATAAATTATTTCTATGGAGGTTTGGCTTCAGAGGGGCGGCACTGGTTGCCAAAATGACTCCCAAGTAATTAACTTAAGTTATTAGTGTTTTAATGATGATGTTGAGCCATTAGGCTAAGTATGAAGCTTTATTAAAGAACGTGTTATTATATATTAACTCTACATTTAGTATCCTTTTGTGAAAGAAGATGTTCATCTATCGACATATCTATCGATATACGCGATGCCATGATGTCAAATTATTAAATAATTATCTAACTAAATATGAAGACGTCATATTATAAACAGTAATAACACCTTTTTAATGATGAAGACACATCATAGTAACAGAAACATCTTAAAGTATTCATTTCAGCTTCGAACACTAGTAGTAGTAGATGGGACTTTAAGTAGATTGTTAATAGTAGATTTATGTAGAAACTTAAATTATTGACATTTATTAACGTAGAAACAAATGTTGTCATGCCAGACCTCTTTTTTTCCTGTATTTAAGTACTTTGAGAAGACAGACAAGAAAAATGGTCATTTAAGTAAACTTTATATTATTATTCACTGCTTTGTAATGTTTTATTGATTTAATATTTCTCATTTATATCTATGTATGGCCTTTTCCAGTTGTCACTCTTGTGGTTTGGTAATCTGAAGTTATTTTATTATATCGGAGATTCCAATATTAGAAAATAGGTTGGACCAAAGCATTTTGGACTGGTGAGGTTAGACTATAGATCTCGTATCTCTTCTTGTCTCCTTACGTTATTTATAACAACTGGATTATGTTAAAATTGATAATGCGCACAGTTGACTTTCTAGGATTGGATTCTTAAGTAATCGTTTTTCTAGACACATCTTGCTTAATCCATTATCATATCCATGGCTACTTTATCTCCGATGCAGAGTACCGTCGTTTATCACATCTTAGCAGCTGAGAAGAAACTTAGTAAAGTTCTTAACTCATTATTGTCATTGTTAAAAAGATGGTCCAATTTTTTCAAGCTATAATTCAAAGGCAAACGTGGAGGCTACTTATTTGCCAGTGTTCTTCGCATCTGCTTGGTAACAATCTTAACAAACAATATTCTATGGTTGTCGACTCTGTCTTCTGTAGTTGGGAGGTTGGTGGACTTTTCTGGAGAGTTTTGAATGTGCAGAATATTTCAAAAATTTTATTTTTGGATTTTGCTATTCCCAAGTGTAATGGTTATACTTTGTGCACACACTTCCTCTAGGTCTTCAAAACGAATAAACCATAACAGTGATGTATTTCCAAACCAACCCCTAAAGTAAGATAAATCATCGCCTCTGGGGAGGTTGAGTATAGTTTTTGCATTTTACATTGTACCCTCTTACATGTTGCTACAGAATAGGAGAATATACATAAAAGTTATTTTTACAGATTAGATATGTTCTGTGAGGTTGATTCATACAATTTAGTAATATTTATAAGTTGATGATACGGTGCCATTGACCCTCAGTTTTACCCAATATTTCTTAGGGTATCCACTGTTTTTTAGGCATGTTAGAAATGTTTGCACCAATCTGTATCTTTCTATGTTTTAGTATAAGCTTTTTCACTCATTTGATAGTATATGTTAGTGCAAAGTTGATAACTGTTTCGTGGAGCTGAATGTGACCCACATCTGGTTGTACTTGATAGCTTTTATCCTCTGCTTTCTTACCTATATCACCAGTGCATTGTGCCTGTTTTCTTATTCTGTGATACTGTATATTAAGCTTCATAATAACCTCCTACAAGTATTCACTTATGAATCTGTCAGCCGTCCTATGCTGAAGATTTTCAGGGTTTGGTTTTACTTGCTTTCGCTATTCCTCGCCCACAAATTTGTCTCGTCTCCCTTTGCTTCTCCTTAATCAATGTAGTGTAGCATGCTCCATTGCTTTCATTATTTTACTTTGCTTAATATATATGTGTATGTTTGTTTTTTGAATATATATTTGTACATGTAATTGTGCTTTACTGGTTTATGTTGCTAATCTTTTTAGGGAAGTGTGTATTTCTTGTCCACCAGCTCCAGACGAGATGCTCAGTTCTGTGGGTCTGCTTTGGAAGCTGTGAAGGATATTTCCCCGGGATCTAAGTTGTTAGTTGGAGGTGAGTTGTATATTTGATTGCAGGAAACACTAGACTCATTAACTAGTTCTATAAACATGTTTTGAATGGTGTTTATGAATGTTATATTGCTTTGCTAAGTATATGATGATTATTAGATTTCAAAGACATATTTGTATTTGAGATATGATATGTATATTGCTTCTAGAATTCAAAATTGGGAATTGAAATATGAAGACAGTGAAAAACAAAGAGAAAATGACTCATGTTACTGAATAATGCATTAGTTCAGCACATACAGTGTAGGCATGTATGGCTGGCTTTTGACATATTTGTTTTGATGTAACCCATTTTACTGTCCTCTCCTCTGTGGAAATATTTTCATCTATTTTATATATGGGTTCGGCTTAAATACTATCTTCTTGTCATTCCTTTTCTAAATCAGACATGAGCCTTAGAGAGCAGAATTTTTTTGGACTTATTAGGGATACAAGGGAACAAAGTTGTAATAAAATTTCACAGGTGTGAACAAAATGTATCAACTTCCTAATTCCTTTGGTAGCATGCTTGACCCTTGTATGATAAACATACTGGTTAAGTAGTACGAAGGATAGTAGGAAAAGAATATTATCATTATTCTTGGAGAGAGTTCTGGATAGAGATAGAGACTGTGTCAGATGTTTAAACCACTCGTCTTTTCTTTGTGACAAATATTGTTAAAGCTACTCCACCATTCTTTGTTTACCAGGCTTCGGTCTCTGTGGTATTCCGGAGAATCTCATTGGAGGTCTACTTGAGACAAAGGTGGATGGTTTGACAGTAGTGAGCAACAATGCAGGTGTTGACAACTTCGGATTGGGCTTACTGCTCAACCAGAGACAAGTCAAGCGTATGATTTCTTCCTATGTTGGGGAGAATGCTGAGTTTGAGAGGCAGTACCTAAATGGGGAACTGGAGGTGGAGTTGACGCCACAGGTAAGCTAGGAGCAGATTAGATATATATATGTTTAATTAGGGACAGCCAGGGAACTGTTATGGTAGATAGAGCACTCGTGATTACACCAATATTTGTTTTTCTTTTCAGAATTAAGGGATTGGTCTGAAGAGGTATGTTAGTTTAATTGTGACCACAGAGAGCTTTTGCTGTATGTGCATCATTTTAGCCAGGCATAAGAAATGGTCAATGAAAACTGTGAAGTAGTCTGTGGAGCATTGCTGTGGACTGTAGGCTCAGATATGATAATGAGTGCCTGGATTTGTGCAAAGGAGACCCTATGTTTGTCTCTGCTTGATGCTACTTCACAAGAGTGGGAAAGGCAATTTGGTGAAGAAAACTTTTTTTATATTATTTATTCTTGGCGGTGGGGGAGAAAGAATACTGCCCACATATCTTTAGCATTCCAGTAGAAGGCAGCTGTACGAGTGGTAGTGCAAGGTGGGAAATTCTTCCCTACTGTACAATTACTTTTTCTGAAAAAGTTAGTAAAATGAACCAAGCGAGAATTTTTTCTCTAAGGCATAGTCTTCTGTTCCTGGCACTATGTTGCTTGATAGGGAAACAGTGAACAGATATAAAGCAAAGATTTTTTATCATACTTGTGTATCTTAGATATAAATTCTATGATAAATGTTTAGACTTTTGTTAGGAATACATACTAGAATTGCTTTCACTTTTCCAGGGTACCCTGGCTGAGCGTTGCCGAGCAGGAGGAGCTGGTATTCCCGCTTTCTTTACACCAACAGGTTATGGTACCCTCATCCATGAGGGAGGATCACCAATCAAGTGAGTAAGCTGTCAATTGGGTCATGTGTTTGAAAGTTTATTTTTTGATATTACTGTTATAAAAATGTTCCTTTATTCATTATATGTAGGTCACTGTTTACTTCATCTTATTTTGCAGGAGAGCATTAGCTGTCTTCAAAATTATGTCACCTTGTACTTAGTTTTTTAGTAAAGAAAAAGACTGAGTTTTAGGAAGGTTGATTATAGTTTATAAATCGTAGAAATATATGAAATCAAATTTCACAAATTTTGTATTTAGATTTTTTCACTTCTGAGTCCCATCTGTGAGGCAATACCTTGGCACTCATTACATTCACCTATTAAAGCTGAGTACAATACATGTTATTGGAACAAAAATAGATTAAGAATTGGAAAATTGGAATTCATTTGTTAAAGATCGCATGGAGCTTTAGTATATATATCGAAGCACAAGTCAGTCCTAAATGTAAGATGCAGAAGGATTGAACTATGAAAAAAAATGTAGTGAGGTATCTAGGACTTGGGTTTATCAGGTAATTCATAAGATATTTGTCATATTTAACCAGAAATATCAAGAAAAGGCAAAGAAAAAAACGTGGCATATTCACTGTTTATGTAGCAGGAGACAGCGACAAAGTATAATGAATAAATGCATACATTTGAATGTGGCATGTCAAATGTGCCACGTATGCTAAAGTTATACATTTTTCCATCATGTTATATGGTAACAAACAGCTGAGGATTCTTCCCTGGTATTAATTGTTGTTTGTGACATAAGACATCTCTTCATACCAGTAAAAAGTGCCTTCCATTTAAGATGGTTGTTGGAAAATGCAGCCTGTACAAGTATGGTTGGGGGTCCCCTTAGGTACCATCACACAAGAATGGATGTGGTCCTTTAAGGGTTTTGCTTACGAATATTATCTTTTTCTGGTGCCTCAGTTTTGGATTTTTAACATTGCCTGTAACTTTTGTGGTATATGGTAATTAATCATCAGAGACATACAGTTCCTGTACTTTTCATTAGTTTTATTATTCTTATCTCAGGTATTGCCCTCTTACCATTTGGAATGAAGTACCATATTGATTTTTGTCCCAAAATCCATAGGTATGGTGAAGGTGGCGTCATCGAAGTACAAAGTGCACCAAGAGAGAGTCGTGTATTTGGTGGTCGTAACTACATCCTGGAGGAAGCTATCACTGGGGACTTTGCTCTGATCAAGGCCTGGAAGGCTGACAAAGCAGGCAACCTTATCTTTAGGTCTGACTCTTTTTTTTCTTGAAAGACTTATTATTTGCCAGCCCAAGGGGTTGCCTTATTAACTGGAGGATTCATGATGGGGATTACATTCCATGAACTTGAAACATAGCCAGGCTTTCAGGTGACTAATTATTACTTATTTACCATGTATTGATAAAGAAGAGATTAAGGAGAAAACTTGAATGAGTAGTTATGGATGTTTATGTTTACGTTGATAGGTGACAAATTTATGGGTTGGTACGCATGATGTGCTCACTGCACATCATACTTGTTTCAGAATGAAATTGGGGATGAGAATTAAAGGAATGATAGGCAAATATGGGGTCCCAGGGAAATGTGATGTTAACAAAAGATACGAATGGTTTGAGATCTACTCAAAGGAAATAAATGTCAATACCCTTTGCTGCCATGTAGTGTTAGGAATGAAAGATTTGCAAAATTACTCCCAGGAAGGTGCATTCATGCATCCATTTGTTTCATTTGCTTCATGTATACAAGTTTTGTATATAAAAGTTTTCATTTCAAGAATGTTTCAAAACATGCATAGTATAGGGAAGTTAAGACAACTGGTAAGGCACTGGTGTAATTGATGTATGTTACATAATCTATTTGATATGTGTTTTAGAAGGTTAGTTGAGGACTTAACAGAGTATATGTTGGTAATATGGAGGTTAGTCTCTAGTTTAAAATGGTTTAGGACTGAAAATGTGAATAAAGATGTAGAAAAAAATTCTAAGAGAGGAGATGTGAGAAGCAGAGAGCTGTCAATAAAACGGTTTTGAATGAGGCTCTATATGTGTGTCATAATAGAGGCTACTTTTGTGATTTGTAGCACTGGAAGCTCCTGTCATAAAAAGAGGAACAACATAGTGTAATGGAGATTTAGGGACCTTGTACACTTCAGGTGGCCACAAAGTTGATCTGTGTAGGGAAAAGTGGTAGGTTTAAAAAAGATTATCACATTTGGCAGAGACATTATCGTGTTAGCTACTGTCAGATGATCAAGATGTGTCTGCATGACTGGACTGGAAGAGTTGCAGTTAACATCAGAATAGATACCATCACTAAGAAATAAGGGGCTCTGGTTACACATCAGAGCAAGAGAGTGGATGTAAGCATAGGAGGCCATTTGTTCTTGGCACTCCTTGGCTAATGCAAGAAAAGGCAAACATGCATGAAAGAGGATTAAGAAATAGTTTATGAATCTTTCTTTAGAGTTCATTTCAGAAATATTTTAAGGCTCTTGTGGTTTACACATTTATTCGTTGATGATTGCCTGGCCCATACAATTGGGAAATCGAAGAGGGTGTGACATGATGTATGCTATTTCCTGGCTACAAAACTGATTTGCTGTAGGTACATAAACTCCATACCAGGCAAAGCTGTTATGGGAGTTTTGAAACAAAAAATTATATTTTTTTGCTAGTGGCCTTTAGTTTTTACATTGTTAGTGGTATTTCCATTTTCCATCACAGAAAGACAACTCGAAACTTCAACTTGCCAATGTGCAAAGCAGCAAAAACAACTATAGTGGAAGTAGAAGAAATAGTTGAAATCGGTGAAATACCAGAAGATTCTGTCCATATCCCTGCCATATATGTAGATCGTATTGTTGTGGGTGAAAAGTATGAGAAAAGGATTGAGGTAAGTTTACATGAATTAAGTTTACATGGATTAAAAGATGAGTTCATTAGATCAAATAAACTGATTTTGCACAAATGTCATTAGTTATCATGTGAAATACTTAAAATGTATATTAGTGGTGATTAATTTGTAAAGAATTAGCAGGTTATGTCCAGTCTAGTAAAGTAACATTGCACAGATTTAACTTATATACATATAAGTGTAACATTTGCAACATTCACAAAATTATTTCATGGAGAATTTTCCAGAAACTACATTTATATAATAATCATGCTTTTCAGTATGTCCTTCTTCCTGTCTCAAATATGTATGTCATCACTTTAACCTAGTCCATAGCTACAGGCCTTCATCTGCTTCTCTCATCTTTGAGATATATTAGATCACAGCTTGCCACTTTTCTTTCCATCTGTTTATACTACATAATGATTTTAATACCACTGGTAGCGTCTGACCCTCCGGAAAGAGAAGAAAGCAAGTGCAGCAGCTTCTAACCCAGCTGTAGCTTTGAGGGAACGTATTGTACGGAGAGCTGCCTTGGAGTTTCAGGATGGCATGTATGCCAACCTTGGTATTGGAATGCCTATGCTTGCCAGTAACTACATCCCAGATGGTTAGTTATCATTTACTCATCTTGTTCATAGGGTGTACATGCAAAAACTAGGGTATAGGTTACCAAAAGTCATTGAATATACATTAAAAACGAATTGCTGATGGTTGCCTGTCCGCCTTGATTTTAGGATATAAGAAAGTTCACATTAACAAAAAAATGTAATATTTCCCCGTGTTCTTTTTGCTAATTTTTTAAAAAGTATTTATATGTTTTTTGATGATTAATGCTTATTGGAAGCCAAAGCATTTTTTTTAAGGATCAGCAAAGACTCTTTTTGAAAATGGCACTGGTTTGTGAATATTTGTTTTCATGCTAACTTGAAAGGTGATTTATTTCATCATAAAATTCACTTAAATTTTTTTGAATTTTTTATATTTTATTGAAAATCATAGTTGTAAGGTAATCATAGTAACAGAAGTAGTGGGAAATAAAAAAGACAAGATTAGAAGATGGAACTCAAGTTGTTTTGAATTATGCCATTGATCTTGAGTACTTTAGGAGATGATTTAAATGCATGGTTTAGTACCTTAGAACAGAAAGAAAGCTGCCACAGTTATTAATTGTAGGCAACACAGTCCCATCAAGTGAATCGGTGGTGTTAACTACAGTGGTTAGTCATTTTGATGGTGTTTTATGGTGAACTTGAAAGCAAAGAAAGCAAATGCAAGTAATGGATGGGAAGTCACTGCATAACAAATTTGAATTGAGTAGTGTCAGAACTTGTGCATGAAGCGATGTATTTCAGAAAGAAGTTCTGGAAGGACATTCGTGAGAAAACTAAATGGACTTTAGCTTATATGCCAGAGGTATTAGTGAATTGAGTGGCTGTATGCATGTGATTTATCACGTGTCAAGAAGAATTGATGTAATGGTTAACGAGAGATAGATATTACCCTCATTCATTGATGTTATTGCTAATATTGAATGCTAATCAGGTCAGGTCCAGAGAGTGCTGGCATGAAATTAGAAAATGTGATAATGTTGAATGAGCGGGGATATTATGTTTTTGGTTGATGATTGGGGAGAATATATTTTCTACCATTCCCATGGCTAACATTTTATCGTGTATGCTGGAGTTGCTCCACACTGTTATATAAGAATTATATAAAAATTTTATGACAAGTATGTCGTCGCACATCAGCACTTTTTACTGTCACTGAATATCTTTGTAGTATTTGGTACATTCACTCTGTTGCATTTAGATTAAACTTGAACATGGTTGCAGGCATGAATGTGCAGCTTCAGAGTGAGAATGGTGTCCTGGGTTTGGGACCATTCCCTGTGCCTGGAAGCCAGGATCCTGACCTGATCAATGCGGGAAAGGAGACGGTCACAGTTACTCCAGGAGCCTCCTTCTTCAGTTCTGATGAAAGCTTTGCCATGATCAGAGGGTAAGCAGGGAGGTGTGAGAATATTTGTTGACATAGTTTTGTAAGTCTTTGTTGTTGACGTCATTATGAAGTTTGAAAAAGCCCACAGTACCTGCTGCATACTTGCTCTCACCTCCTCGTTCTTATATTTGTTCATTCTTTCAGACTAGATGTAATTAATCTGGTAACGATATAATTATAGTATTAGATATGAAAGAAGCTTAGTTCATTCCTATAGTGATCATATCTTCTAGTGTATCCTAGAATACATACATAAAGAACATGACAAAATTTGCTTCCCAAAGCTGGGGAAGGCGTTTTATAGGTTCCAAAGGTACATTTCTTTTGAGCAGCTATTCCTTGTCCTACAGGTCTTATTTTCTCCTGTCCTTGTCTTTAAGAGAAACAGTTTTATGTTGATATAGCAAAGAGACCCTGTACGTCCCATGCATCGTTAGTCTGAGTATATTTATTATCATGGCAATATCTTCTTCAGTGGACATGTTGACTTGACAATCTTGGGAGCAATGGAAGTGTCTCAGTATGGTGACCTGGCTAACTGGATGATTCCTGTGAGTACCTGTTACTTAAATATTTGTATTCAAAAAGTGGTTAGGTTCAGCTGGTTAGGTTCAGCAGAACTTTTTAGCCTCATAAACCACTGCTTCTATGTTGTATTTGATATAGGGTTGATTACATTGTAGATGGTTAGTTTGTATTGAGATAAATACTATGTGATGATACTTGAATTGACCATCCTTTTCCTCCAGGGCAAGATGGTAAAGGGCATGGGAGGTGCAATGGATTTGGTGTCGTCGCCCAACACAAAGGTGGTTGTGACTATGGAACATGCATCCAAGAAGGGAGATTACAAGATAGTTGAAGCCTGCTCTCTACCCCTCACTGGCAAGAACTGTGTTGACATGATCATCACTGAAAAGGTAATGCTCTTTAAGAGTATCACTTTTTTTTCTAGTTTCCTGTATCAGAGTAAAAGTTGTACTGAGCAATGGAACAGGACAGTTTCAAAAGCTAATTAAAGTGAGAACCATTCATCTAGCAACCCTCTTTCTGAGGCATATGTTTGATCCAGCCCATCCTTGGATACGATTTTTCTCCCGTTTTACTAACGGGTTGTGAAACTATTACAAAGGATCAGGTAAGGTCTTACTTTTGATGTTCAAGTCTTCTAGTAATAAACGTTATTCTCCTGTAGGTTTTTTTCTTATAGCTTCTCAACTGTAAACACTTGTACTTTATTGGTATGATGTTGGGGTGTCAAAGCATGCTCTTAATGCATTGAAACACTTATTTTAGTGGGTGTTAAGTACGTCAGACCTGTGACAGACATTGTGAATTGTCCTGAACTTAAAGTTTTTACATCATGTCCATTAGGAGTCTAATGTTCAACACCATGTAGGTATAGGCAAGATTTTGTACTTCGCTTGTTTTCAGGTTTACTACGAGGGAAGGGAAATACTGCAAATGTAAAAAGCACTAGTGGATAGAATAGGTGTATGATGCCTGTAGGAGTGTAATGATTCAACACCATGTAGGTATAGGTAAGATTTTGTACTTCGCTTGTTTTAAGGTTTATCACGAGGGAAGGGAAATAATGCAAATGTAAAAAGCAGTAGTGGATAGAATAGGTGTATGGTGCATATAGGGAGATATCAAAATCAGCCTGGTAGCATAGTCTTAAATGAGACATTCTTGTTTTTTCCGTATTTGTTGTTTTCTTGCATGAGGCAGGAAAATGCAACCAATTGAGTTGAGGCTCTAAAGGTGAAGAAATGGCACTGGAGTTCTTTAGTCATGGAGACTCTATTGCCGTGGACCCCCATTTGAGGGTGTTCCAATTGGAACAGGCATTAGAGGTATAGTAGATAAATAGATTGATAGCTAGTTGGATAGATACATAGATAGATTTCCTGCATTGGTGAAGTATTTCTTGGTATGAATGAAGAAAAGGCCTTATTCACTCACATCCATATTGTTGATGTCACATATAATGCCTTGAAACCACAGCATAGTTAGATTGTTATAGTATTTTCCTGAAAATATATCACTCTGGCAGCCAGTAGTTTCCACCCAGCCAAGGAAATGATTGAATTATTAACATCTTTAACTCATGCATAATGTAATGGTGAACAGTCTTCACCTTAGCTTCAGCACTTGTGGATTATTGATTGTTATTGAATTGTATGAATATTTTATGTAGGGGATGATTGCCTGTTAGTAAACTTAACCAGGGCAAATGAAACAATTTAGGTAAACTAGCAAATTGGCTGTTGGACTTGTCTGCGGATGGTGGCCTCTGGTTTTGTTGAATTATACCTGATGAGGTGTGTGCAAATGAAGCCATTGTTCATCTACTCCAGGTACTACCTTACTAAGGCAGTTTGGTGAAGACAATCCTCTAACTTGTGTAGAGCTTAACAGTGAACAGTTTCACTTTAACTGTAGCACTTTGTAAGTATTTATGTGGCACATTAGATTTAGGGTATTAATAGAGAAGTTTATTTCTAAGGGAGATACCTGAATTAAGGGTTTCTTGTATTATTTTTTAGAATGGTAGGATATGTATTTGAGGTTACAATATGAAAGAGAATAATAGTAGAAAGTGCTCAAGCAAGGAGTTAGGGGTATGATTAGAGGTTTAGAGTCAGTCTTTCATGTAAGTACTTAAAAAGTTTGCATGGTCTTTTTCTCTTTGATGTGAAGACTATCTGACACCCCATTAGCCCTTAAATTCAAGGATGCGGACATAGAACATTTACAAGGAATGTTGGGAGTCATAACTGTGGTGCTGATTTTCATGGAATTTATTGAACTATACGTTGATATTACAACACCTGTGTGGTTACAAGGTGTTGCTTTGTTTCTTCTCTTTGAGGGCAACACGAGTGGTGATTAAGTAATGCCTCAGACTGTAGCAGTGGCTGAAGCATTCCCTTCACCTCAGTTTCTCCACCACTCCTTTGTTTGGCATAATACCTTGGTTATGTAAGGTATTTTAGCCCATTTTTGTGTATATCCTTAATTTTTACATGTATTCCATTTACTTGTTTAAATTACTCCAGGACTGCTTTCCATGAAAAATCCCTGGTTCCGTGCCAAACAGGACCTCTTTCTGAAGGCTCTTCCAGCACAAGTCATCCTACTTCCAGTTGCAGGGAAGTGTGGACTCCTTTGGAAACTACTCCTGATAATACAGCCTCACCAAAGGAAACTTTTTACTCGCAGTTAAACATCTTACAGGTGGAGCCCAGTAACACCATTCTTTCATATATACCGGGAAACGAGATTTTATTGGTACGCACCTGCCTCCACCCTTCTCTTAGGATATATACACATTAACTTATGGCCATGCAAGGTGTGTTAGTACCCTTTTTTGTTCATATCCATTACTTTTACGTGTATTTCTTTGTTTTTATTGGGAAGCAAAAAGTCTGAAGAACTTTTTTTTTCTTGCCCGGATAGTGAACAGATATTGTAAGGTTGCTAGTCACTTAAGGGTTAGGGACTAGAGCTTACTAGAGAAAGTAGGTTCGCATATCTTGTATAAAGGTTGATTGTTGATGGTCTTTACATGTACATTTTCCTTTTCAGTGTGTTTTCAACGTGGATAAAGAAAATGGACTTACGTTGACAGAGATTGCTGATGGTGTAAGTACAGAGGACATTGTGTCCAGCACAGGGTGTTTATTCCAGGTGGCGGAAGACCTGAAGCCCATGGGACAGATAGATGTTCCTGAGGAATAATGAAGATCCTGTTTTGCCTTACTTGATTCAGAAATTTTTGGCTTGCTTGACTAACTTTGAAAGTCTTTCTTTGGTCATGGAATTTTCAGTTGAGATAGAATTTGTCAGTTTCTTTTATTAATACAAGATAAGACTCATGCACAACAACATTGCTAAAAATGCAGGCAGTTTAAGTGGTATGAGATAATGTATTAGTTAACTGTAGCTTTTATCACATTGTGGAAATAATTCCATAAGGCTTCGTTAACTGTCACTGCTTTTGAATTATTTTTCCAGAGGTTGTATATTTAAGTTCAGAAACAGTTGTGTATGAACTGGTGGAAAATGCTGGGTTAAGTTAAGTATATGAAAGTAATCATTAGTACTGTAGATTACTTGAATGGTTGGTAGTATCTTGGCATTAGATTGGGTCCCTTTTGGAACAGTTGTAATCTTACAACTGGGGCTCGGGATTTTATTTTGTCTGGTAAGCACAGGCCAGGTGTTTTGTGATGTCAGACCCCACAGACTAATTCTCCCAACTGCTATAGGAAGTTATTGCTTCAAAAAAGTAGAAGGTGGTGTAAACATGTAGCTGAGGATATAATAATGTGAAAAATCCAACAATGTTGATGGGTATTTCATGGTGACTCGAGAGTAGTGAATACCTAGACCATAAGAAGGCTTGATTGTCACATTACCCTGTGTCATTTATTTGCTCAACTTTGCACAGGATGTGGCAGTCTGTTAAAGATTTGATATGTGTATTTCACCTTTTTCTCATGCAGTTATTTATGAAAAAACCATTACGTGTACTATGATTATACATCCCTTGGACCCATTCCCATACAGGGGCTCCTGCAGTCCCAAGGCTGTGTTATAATCATTTGTAGGGACAGAATGAACTCCTTTGAAGTGATTTTTTTTTTTTCTAGAAAACGGTACTTTCTTTCCTCAACTGATGGTGATTCATCCTTACCAAAAGGGACTCTTCACTCACAGTGTAACCTCAAGCAGGTGTCGTTTGGCAATATCTACTATGTACTAATTTCCTGCCTCAGAAGTCCATTCTCACCTCATGAGGCTCATGCAGTGCTCAGGAGGCTGGCTTTGTCCACTGGTCGGGACCATAGGTTTTAAAGTGTGATTTTTTGCATGCATTTGTATATGTGCAGATAGTGAAGGGTAATTGAGTGATAAGTGCTAGATATCTTCATTATGGTAGTTCTTCATGGACATGAAGGGTCATGGGATATATTGAAAGGTGTTTATAATTTTGTATTGATGGGTGATAGCCAGAACGTAAGCTGGAGAATGTGACTTGCATTTGTCTGGGGAGTTTGGTTTCTAATGGATGTATGCCTCGTGGATTGGAGTTTAAGTTGGGAGGTAATTGTGCCATGCTTGTTGGGTTATTTCAGTGTGTTCTTTTGTTTTGTCAGTGCTGTGTTTGCTGGGGGATGGAAGGATTTGTGAGTAGAGGTTACTACAGTGTGAGGCAGGGATAGATTTTTTATTTTTATATGGTGGTTGGTGGTTATTTATAGAGTGGTGTGTGCAGGAAAGGTCCAGTGCTGTTGCGTGGAGTTGCTTGTTGAGAATGTTGAGGTGGAACTGTAATGGAATGATTTTTGTTTCATTTTGGAGTTGTTGAGCGTTTGTGGTTGCTATTCGGCCAGTGATTGTTCTGAGCGCACCATTGTGTGTGGTTTGCAGCTTTTTTTATTTGCTTTCAGGAGGATGGACGACCAGGGCGGTGAGGCTTAGTTTGAAGTCGTGCAGATGATTTGTTTGTAGATGATGAGGGATTTTCTTTTTCAAAATCTGGTGCCAGCTTATTCTCTAAAGGCACTGATATACGTGTTGATGTTAGTGGTGTAGAGAGAGAGTGTCATGTGTGCTGTATATGATACTTAGTTATCACTAAATGTGGCCTACTCTAGGTTATGCTAGGAGTGAAAAGTTACCATTAGTGAGGCTGTATCATTAGCAGTACAGCCTTGTGAACTACTTCTCATCCTAAAGGAATCTACATTTCTCTTCCACTGGAAATAGTACAGGCTGGGCTGTAGGAACCTTTAGAAGTCTTGGGTAACATCAGGACACTTTCATAGAAATTGTCCTGGGATAATTATAATTATTATAATTATGATTATTGTAAGATATATATCAGTAAACAGGAGACTAGCTTCCTTGGAGATGGTTTTACCAACATTAAGAATTCTTTGACATGTAATTTTGTATCTTGTATTTGGGCTTGCATTGGTAGAAGATGCAGCTATTGGATTGGATGAAACAATCTTTGTATTTATTGGTAAGTCTTTCCCAGATCTGACCCTACATTACAGGAAACTCTGGTGAACAGGTTACCAAAAAGGGACTTGATCTGTCAGGATGCCGACTTTACTTTTGTCCTTGTAGTAAAGTAGTTTTAAGATGGGTAGAAAGTAAAATTTTGCAGTTTCAGTTTACCTTTACCTACAGTAGTGAGCCATAAGTATACAGATTTTTAATGTTGGTCTCAGTATTAGGTTTGGCCTTGAATCTTTGCAACTGATTGATGACTAGGTTATTGATGGAATGATTGAAGTTGAACGCTCTAGTTTTGGCTTTTGATATTCGTAAAGATTTCCTCTTAGCTAAATACAATTTAGTTTACTTGGTGATTGCTTGAGTCAAGATTATAAATCATTCAGAGGATCTCTGATTGTCAATATGTTTTTCTATGAAATCATTTGCACCTGAAAAATCATTTTGATTTCTTGTATGATAAAATCATGTGTGATGAAAGTAAAGCAGTTGATGTCATTTGTATAGAGTTTCATAAAGCATTTGGCATGTACCACGTATTGCATTACTGGGAAAAGTTAAGTCACATGGTATGGATGGACTTGTACATAGATGGTTAAAAGATTCGTTGACTGGATGGAAACAAGGGGTAGTAATTAACCCAAATAGGATGGAGTCTTGAAATCTAGGTGGGATCGTGAGGACAGAGGGCTGTTGAAAAATTCCCCTTATCTTGGTCATATAAATTTCCAGGAAATATCAGAAAGTTAAAGAAAGAAAATAGATCGGTAAGATGAATTTATTTGTTGCTCAACTTTCCATGCCATCTGGTTCGAGGGTTTGCTTGGCTAATTGCTGTTTTGTTGACACTTACAGTCTTGTGCTCATATGTTTGTTTCCGTTTTATTTCATACACATTGATTTTGTGAAGACTGTTGCATGATATACAGTGCATGTAAAATGATGGTAGTTCAACTTCCACCAAGTCATCACAGTCTTCAGTGTCTCATGAATTATCACTAGTATCCTGGAGTGCGTGGACAGATTGCACATGCTTTGGAGCACCAGGGTTGTACCTGCCATCATCCTGTTATATGGTTGACTGACTTTTGAGGATTTTTTACTGGTGCTTATTATAGTTGCTCATGATGGGAGGCATCTCAGCTTACACATAAAGTATGCCTTTTATTTTAAAAGAAGCCAAGAAAAGGAAGAGCGTACAAATACATATTTATTACTGCACTATGGCTGTTTAAGTATGCTTGCATTTAATTAAGGGCCAAGCCTTAGAATGGTTAGAAGTAACAAGTGATATGCCGCAGTAATTAGTCGGGACTGATTCTCTTTCTTGTGCAATTAATGGGTTGCAAAGTAAGATACCAAAATTTGCAGACAACACTAAGCTGGGAAATAAAGCTTTGACTGAAATTAACTGGCTACAGCTGGAAGCTGACATGAACAAAATGATGGACTGGGCTCATGTGTGCCAAATGAATTTTAACATGAATAACTATAAAGTTTTACACTGTGGTTGTAAAGACAAGAAGACAGGTTACAGTATGGATTTTAATGAGCTACAGAAGATGGATGATGAAAAAGACCAAGTGTAATAATATCTTGTGACCTAAAGCCAAGTAAGCAGTGAAAAAGGCAAACAAAATTCTATGACCTGTAGGTAGGGCATTTGAAGTGAAGCCTGCGACTAACCTTTGGGCATTACAGTTTTACTGGTGTGTCACCACCTTGAACACTGTTGTCAGTTTTGGTCACCCAACGTGAAAAAATTACATAGACATTATGGAGAGAGTATGGTGGCGAGCTACCTAAGTGATTCACAGATTGAAAAACAAATCCTTTCTGAGTCAAGTGGATGATATATATTTACTTAGCCTAGAAGAGCAAAGAGTCATAGGGGATTTGATACATGAATTTAAAATTTTCAAATAAACTGAATTGAAGCAGCTATATAAGGCTACTTTTGTTTGATTTTTTCTTGTAGTAATCGATACAGACTCATAGGGAAAATGATTTACTTCAAATGTGGCTTTCAAGACCCAAGCCTCTTATAATACAATACTTTCGAAAGTATATTTTCAGGCACACCCATCTTTGCCCTTACAGACACTGATCTCTTTCATGTGCTTCTTAACGTGCCTAGGGCCTTAGCTTCCTTTTCATCCCCATTGATCCATTCACTGTCATAGCCACTCCCAGGGACTTAAGTACTGCACGTCCTCTAGGGTCCTCACCATTTATACTCTCATTCATATAGGACTTTCATACCCCTGTTGTGCCCCATTAACTGACTTTTAATTTTCCTTGCATTAACTTTTAGCTTTCTTCCTTTACACACTTTCAAATCTGCCACCAGCTACTGGGGTTTCTGTCCTTAGTCTGCCAGCAGAGCCAAATTATCAGCAAACCACAGCTGATTTACCTCCAATACTCTCTACAGCCACGAGCTTGCTGCAGACCTGCTTATAGCTCTAAGACTCTTGCTGCATTTACTTATGTAATTGCCAAGTCCTTGAACAGATTAAACAACTATCGCAACATTATACATCCTTGTTTCAGACCCACCTTATTTGCACATATGGTTTCCTTGAAAAAACTCCTCACTCCATTAATCTCTTTTACCCTATCTGTCCATATCATCATCCAATAGGCATCTATGTCAACCCTATCATGTGCTGTTTTTGGATTCATAAGTGCCACATAAAAGTAATTTTTTCTTTCAAGAATTTTTCACGCGTTCTTCAGTGAAAATGCTTGTTCCAAACTTCCTCAGATACAGTACAGAGTATTATGGTATAAATATGACTAAAATGCATGAACTTTATATCACATGGATGCATAACATCATCAACTGACCACTGTTTAGGCTTGTACCATGGCCAGAGGCAGTGCAGCCAATTTCTTGCAGTCGTTTAGAGATCTGATGACTATCTACCACCTTCACTTTAGTGAATTAATTTGGTAAAAGGGATAATACCAGGAAAAATCTTGGTAAAGAAGCTTGCACAAACTAAGGAAATCATCGTTAATAAGAAATAGGCAAATTATTTGATTTAATTAAGTCGCATAATTACTGGCTGAGAAAATTGGAAAAGAATAGCACAGTACTGTCGAGGGTCTGACTAATCTTACAGACAACAAAGTGATATTATCAGGTTTTTTACAAATTAGTGTAACTATGATAATTAAGTATTACCTTACCTTTAATGCCGTTTAAGTAATGTAAGTGATAGATCGTACTTTAATAGTTTTATAGGAGTGATGTGTAACTCTTGCATTTTTGATCGTAATATCAGTATATCGTATTGTTTTGGTAAGTAATGGTTAGAGATATCCAACTGATCTGGTTATCCAGATTCGTAGTTTAAGAAATTTAGTTTTTGTAGTGATGTATTTGGATTTTATTGGAGTGGCTCTTTTTTGTCACATGTTAAACTTCATCTGTCAAAGGTGTTTTGAGGTACAGTTCATCATATTGTAAATGCTGAAAATGGTTTTTACGCTCATTTATCTGTTTGCACTGATGTGTATGTGCTTGACACAGCTTGGATTGTATAGGCATAATGAACCTCTTAAGAGCTGCCGGAACTACTTTCCTGAATTATCTAGGAGTTTACAAGACTTTAGTTAGAAGTTCCCTTTCATAAAAGAAACATGGTGGTATTTGCAGATAAGTAAACTGTAGTTGATTCTGTGTGATAAGATGGCAGCTGTTCCAATATGAATTCTTTGTAAGCTCCATTCTGTCAAAATTATGGTTTGTCCCTATTAGCTTGCTGTTCTTGTAAGATATATTCCCAGAGGTTTGTTTTCTTTACATGTTAGTTCATTGTCCCAGAGGATCAAGGCTTTTTTTTTTTTTACAGATATGAGTTAATTCCACTAAATAGTTTTAATACTCTGACATTGCCAGTTGCTTAGTGTGAAGTAGATGTACAGAAATATTTTGATATTATACACAAAATCTTGTAATAAAAACTGAAAATTTGAGTTTCGCTGTTTGATTCCCACTTACAAAGCATATGGTGTCAGACTCAAGTGGGTACCTGTTACTATTTATGATGTATGTATGTGTGTGGCTGAAGTGAATGTGAAATTTAAAAATGATAAATGTAAGAGGATTGAAATTGTAGTTATTTTTAGGAAGTGTAATTTAGATGTTTTAGTGTTTGAAGCACAATATAAAGTTGTGTAGCAATGGTGGTACAAGTGGCTTTAAAAAGGGAGGTATAGATAATGTGAAGAAGAATGAGTGGTTTGAAAAGATTACAAATTTGTAAGCTGTTGGTTATTAACAGTGTGGTACATGGGGGACAACATGCTGTTGATAGGCAGAACCAGAGTATATGCAGCAGTCAAGGTAAAGCATGGAGCTTCCGTGTAGTAGTAGTTAGCTTTTACTAACAACGAATTTAGCATTATCCCATCAGGGTTCTATTCTGTGATAAGTATATAGTCAGTTCTCTGCTAACCCAGTTTTTCCTCCTCTACTTGAGACAGGTAGGTAAATGAGTACATGATGTGAGCAAATATATACAGTACATTTATAACCTCAAAGATCTGATATGTAATGGCTTCTCAAAAAATATTGGACTTCCACTTCAAACATTTTTGCTTAATGGTTTCCCATGCTCTCTTAGTTACTTTAAGAGTCCAAAACATATGGAAACTTGCCATCATTGTACCCAACCTGAAACACTCCGAACCTAACTCCTCCTATCATCCTTTATCATTGCTGTTTCTAGTATCCAATTTCCTGTGATGTGCATAATGTGTGTTTGTAGAGATGATTAATGTCAAGAAAGCAGAGGAGAAAGTGTCACTCGTATGGAAGAGTGTGTTTAATGGGGTAGAATTTAAGACGGTAGGGAAGGCAGTTTAATAGTGTTTATTAAGTCATTAATATACGTGCTTTATCAGTCTCTCATTTGTTGGGGCAGAGAGGCTACTGTAAGTAGGTTGCTAAAGTGTGAAGTAAGGGAAAGTGTTTTGTTTCAACTTTAGAGTTGATTATGGTGTAGTTTAAGTGGGAGGGTTCTAGGGATTTTACAAAGATTTGGGTTCCGAACATTTTGCTTTTGTTTTGTTGTGCAGGTGTTGAGTGTTACTTTTTTGTTGTGCAGGTGTTTGTGGCTGCTGGGCAGCCAACAATTGTTCTGAGGACCTTGTTTTTTGTCGTTTGCAGTGTTATATTTTCTTTTACCAGGTTAGATGACCAGGCTGGTGAGAAGTAATGAGGAGCATATGAACTGATAGGAAAGGATGGTAAGGGATTCTTTTTCCGTGTCTAAAACCTGTGCCGGTAAGTGTTCTAAGGGTATTTAGTTTATAGCTTTTGTAGTGTGGATGATAAATGTCGTGTGTGCCATATGTGATAGCTAGTATGGTTTGAGTTTAGGTAATTGGAAGTGATTGAGCGTCAGGGTTAAGTGAGGGTACAGGATGGATTCATGTCTGTCTGTCTGTCTCATTAAAAGGGTTGTTGCAGAGACTTTGTTTTGAGTGAGCCAGAGTTCCAATTTTGTGGTGGAGTTTTGTGTATTTGTGATTAAGAGGACTTTTAGTGTGATCAGTAGCAAGTGTTGGGAGGTCAAGCACCAAATGAGTTACTAGAGCTGGAGAAAGAACTGCTCTTGAGGGAACTCAGCTGTTGAGTTTGAAGATTTTGGAGAGGAAACTTTTGTTTATGACTGTGGCACTAACTATGATTATTGGTTAAGAACTTTGTCATTTTTGTGTAGAGTGGTGTCGAGTACCTATTGTGTGAGGATGTCAGGATATAGCGTCAAATGCTTTGCTATGTCCATTGCCACCTTGTACAGTGCGGGAGGGCGATTGTGTTTGGTTGAAGTATATTTAGGATGCATTGTCTGATGTTCCTGAACAGTGCAGTACATAGCTCTTGGGTCTAAAGTTATATGAGGTAGAGAGTGATATTGTTTGAGTGAGAGAGGGTCATTTTTTGCATGAGAGAAGGATGTTGTTTGAGAGAAGAGAGAGAAGGATATTGTTTTATTGAGAGGGATATTTGCATATGTTGTAGACCAGCTTGTCAAGGAGTATAGATTTTTTTTTTTATCCAAGACAAGATTATTTTTTTAGTATACTTAGTCGCCGTCTCCCGCGTTAGTGAGGTAGCATAAGGAAACTGACGAAAGAATGGCCCAACCCACCCACATACACATGAATAAACATAAATGCCCACACATGCACATAGACATACCTATACATTTCAACTTATACATACATATTCTACACAGACATATACATATATACACATGTACACATTCATACTTGCTGCTTTCATCCATTCCTGTCACCACCCCACCACACAAAATGATACCCCCCTCCCCCTGCGCGTGCGAGGTAGCGGTAGGAAAAGACAACAAAGGCCACATTCATTCACACTCAGTCTCTAGCTGTCTTGTGTAATGCACCGAAACCTTTCCACATCCAATCCCCACAAAACTTTCCATGGTTTACCCCAGACGCTTCACATGCCCTGGTTCACTCCATTGACAGCACATCGACTCTGGTATACCACATTGTTCCAATTCACACTATTCCTTGCACGTCTTTCACCCTCCTGTATGTTCAGTCCCCGATCGCTCAACATCTCTTTCACTCCATCCTTCCACCTCCAATTTGGTCTCCCACTTCTCGTTCCCTCCACCTCTGACACATATAACCTCTTTGTCAATCTTTCCTCACTCATTCTCTCCATGTGACCAAACCATTTCAAAACACCTGCTCTCTCAACCACACCCTTTTTACTACCACACATCTCTCTTACCCTATCGTTACTTACTCGATCAAACCACCTCGCGCCGCCTATTGTCCTCAAGCATCTCATTTCCAACACATCCACCCTTCTCCGCACAACCCTATCTATAGCCTCACAACCATATAACATTTTTGGAACCACTGTTCCTTCAAACATACCTATTTTTGCTCTCCGACATAATGTTCTCGCCTTCCTCACATTCTTCAGCGCTCCCAGAACCTTCGCCCGCCAACCAACCAAATGACACTTCTGCTTATATGGTTCCATACGCCGTCATGTCCACTTCCAGGTATCTAAAGCGCTCGACTTCCCCCAAGTTTTCTCCATTCAAATTCATATCCAACTTAGCTTCCTCCTTTTTTCTTACACTCTTCCAAACTCAGTCAACAACATCCTCAGTTTCTCACTCGAGTCAGCCATAATCAGCAGACAACAACTGAATCAGGCCCTCTCACCCCTCCCCCCACAGACTGCATACTCTTTCCAAGAATCTTGCATCTACAAACCTCTCTAACCCACCCATGAACAAATCGAACACCCGACATCAAACATCCTTGCCGCAGACTGACCTTCATTGGAATCATTCATTCTCCTTTCTTCCTATTTGTTCACATGCCATACACCCTTGATTAAAACATCTAACTGCTTCTACCGGCTCTCCTCTCACATCGAATATTCATAAGACCTAAAAAGCATCTTTGTCAACCCTATCATATGCTTTTTCCAGATCCATAAATGCCACATACAAATCAATCTGCTTTTCTAAATATTTTTCACAAACAAACTTCAAAGCAAACACCTGATCTGCACATTCTCTACCACTTCTGAAACCACACTGCTCCTCCCCAATCTGATGCTCTCATACGCCTGCACCTTCTCAATCAATACCCCTCCCATACAACTTGCTAGGTATATTCGACAAACGTATACCCCTGTATTTTGAAAATTTATATTCATCCTCTTTGTCTTTATACAAAGGCACTGTAAATGCATTCCGCCTATCCTCATGCACCTCACTATGATCCATACATGCACTGAAAATTCTTACCAATCAATGAACAAGACAATCATTCCCTTTCTTAATAACTTCACCTGCAAAACCATCCACTCCCACCGGCCTGCCGCATTTCATATTACACAAGGCTTTCACCACCTTTCCTTTTTTCACTACGCCACTTTTCATGACTCTCCCGCTTCGCATGCCATCCAAACCCAAACACCCTACAACTGCCACCCTATAATCAAGAACATTCAACAGTCCTTCAAACTTCACTCTATCTCCTCACTTCATTAATACCTTTAACGACTTTTCCTTTTCTCCCCTTCACTGATTTTCTATATGTTCTCTTGTTTTTCGCACATAAGGAACTTCTAAAACATCTCATCATTCTCCTGAAAGTTTACCGATACTCTCCTTTGCTCTCTTTTTCAACTCCTGTGCCCTCCTCCCCTTGACCTCCTGCCGCTTTCTCTTATACCACCCAAAACCTTTGCACTCCTCTGTAACACCCAAACGTCTCTCCTTCTCTCTCACGAGCAACTTTAATTCGTCATCCCACCACTCCTACCCCTTCTAATCTGCCTACCTCCCTCGTTTCGCATGTCAAAAGAAGAAAACATATAAGAAGTTCAAATCAAGGGGAAATGATGAAGATCGCCAGGAATTAATCAAAATCCAAAGAGAGTGTAAGAAGGTCATAAAACAAAGTAAACGCTATGAAGGAAAAACATTATCCTTGAAAGTTAAGAATAATCCTAAGGAATTCTTCAAATATATAAGACAAAGGAAGACAGTAAAAGAAGGAATTGGACCATTACGAAACGAACATGGCAACCATACTAAATTATTCTTATAACTCCGTTTTCACAATTAAAAAAACATCTCAAATACGGCAACCAATGAAAATATTTCAAGGATCTGATGAAGAAGAGTTGAAGGTTAGAGAAATAACGAGCCCTGAAGTATTTGAATACCTGGACCAATTAAATCCTAACAAATCCAACGGCCCAGATGACTTAGTTCCGAGATTCTTAAAGGAGGTCAAGAGACAGCTGTTATACCCCATAGCGAAAATATTCAACAAACCTCTTTCGGATGGTCAGGTGCCAACTGACCGAAAACTAACAAATGCTACGCCTATATATAAAAAAGGAGACAGAAAAGGTGGCTTGAACTACCGCCCAATTAGCATCTCTCGCTATCCTTTTTCAGCTATACCCACATCAGTCTAGAATTTACTCTCTTACACTCGTTCACACTTTAAGACTTTCACACTTTCATGTGGGAGATATCTCAGGAAATTCTTAAAGACATCTCCTATTTGGTCCACTGCTTCTTGTTCTCTTTACTTTTTTTATGTTGAAGGTCCTAGTCACGTACAAAATTCTACATCAAAGCCGGGCCGTAATTGATATAGAAAGAACTATGAAACGGAAAAAGAAAAGACATGGGGAAAGTATTTATGAATTTTGGAGGAAGTGAAACACCTGTCTTTTGAAATGTGTCAGGTCATAGTTATTGGGAAGATATGGGAAGGTCGAGAGTTCCAAAACTTCGACGTTTAGGGAAAGAAGCAGGTGTCAAAAAGGCCCAGCCTTGAGTTGCCGATGGCAACACAATAATAATCATGTGACACATGAGCTTGCCAAGTATTGCGTGATCTAGCTAGTGGTGAGGGCGCACAAGCAGCCAGCTCTTTGTAATACGTATAGAAGAGGGAAAGTGAACCAATATTGCGGCGTAGGGGCAAGGGGGTCAAGGTTGGATGTTAGCCTGGGACAGTTTATCAGTCGGATCGCTTTCGACTAAGCTCTGTCAAGTAGCATAGAGAGGTAGACCCATCCCAAATGTGGGAGCAGTAATCCGTACGTGGACGAATCAGTCACTTGCATAAACGGAGCAACTGTTCAGATGAGAAGTTTCGAAATCCAAGCAGGACACCCAGTTTCTCAGGGATAGACGTAGCTATTCCTGTAATGTCCGGTTTTCAAGAAAAAGTGGATGTTACAGTAATACCAAGTATGTTAATTTAGTCAAGAGTGGAATAACAGAACCGTAAAAGGAGAGACGAGAGTTGTGAGGAATTTTGGAGAGAGAGGAAGATGGGTAAAAACTAGGTCTTGGAGGCATTAAACTTAACAAGATTTTGTGTACCTCACTGAGATGTCCTGTCCTAGTCTGAGTTAATTGAGGAAGCTGTGTCAAGACGAGATACAGATCGAGTGAGAGAAGAGGGAGCATGATAGAAGGCCGTGGATGAATGCAGTGTTGAGTTGTCAGCGTATGAGTGCACTGGATCATTCGCGCAGGAGAGGAAATCGCTGAAAAAAGGAGAAAAAAGTGTTATGGACAGGACAGAACTTTGAGGAACACTGCTGTTGATGGTGGAAAGGTGGGAGGCTGATTCATCAACAACCACAGAGATAGATCGGCCGGAGAGGAAGCTAGATATGAAGGAGCAAAGTGAGGGAGGGAAGCCAAAGGAGGGGAGCT
>JAUUDZ010418518.1:3546-14521 GCA_032361705.1 Panulirus versicolor | reverse complement strand
TGGTACTGGCCATTGGTACGAACGATCGATAGTGCCCCTTACGAATCTACGATGGTACTGGCCATTGGTACGAACGAACGAGTTTCCCCCTTATGAATTACACACGCTCATCCCACTCCTGGGGTCGTGACACTAGTGTGAATCTCACGTTCAAGAATGCCACACACACACACACACACACTTACCAGCATGACCGAAGCCGCCACAGGCCTCCCAGCATTCCTGTAGCGTTTCAAAGTTGTTCCCGTTGCCCAGGCAGCCGCCATAGATGAAGTGTTCACACGTCCCGCTCACCCGGTCGTAGGCATAGCGATCATTGTGGGCCAGACACGGTCCACTGTCTTTATCCAAGAAGCATATCTCGTCCTTGTAATATTCTGAAATGAAATTTGTGTAATGTCAATTTTTTTTTTTTGGGGGGGGGGATTATCTGCTGTATTTTGTATTTTTTTTTTTTGGATGAGAGGTCTAAAAAGATTGGCGATATGGAATAAATACATAAATCACAAGGAATACGAGATTTACAGATATATCTACATTACAAGTGGTTAATTCCCATTTTTCTAAATGATCCCAAATGCATAATATTCTTAAAGGGATATACAAACAAAGGAAATTTGTTTGTCCCGTACCATTGAAATTTGAAGTCTGGGAAATTATAAAAATTAAGGCCTTTAAGTATATATATATTTTTCAAAGGCAACCAAGCTACTTCACGGTAATTTGTGATCGGATTCATTTGTTCAAAATTTACCAAGTGGTTGTAAATGCATCATCAAGGTTGATTTAACTAACAGTGCCTTCTGGCTTTAATATTAACCGATAAAGTACTGGATATCCGGTTATTTTTTTTTTAATACAAAGTCGAAAGTGGACTATTACACAAATTACGAACTGGTAACCGATCCTCAGTAATGTAGCTACTGCCAAGCTTATCTAATACATTAACGCAAATTTCACTCGCGAACTATCAACGAATTCTTTTTTTTCAAAGTTTCCCACAATAGAGTATATATACAAGGGGTTTTTACAAGAATAAACTAAACTATCTTCTCGGTGGTAGCGCTCACTTTTAAAATATTTCCAAATTACCTGTAAGGCAAGAGGGTGCTCGACATATAAAAAAAACCAATGGTTGATGAAACAGCAGTCTGTTACTGCCCTTTTTATAGTCCCAATTTTTGATAGAAACTATCTAGGGACAACCCTAGGGTGTATACAAGAGCATAACCCATCAAACAATGGTGTTCACCTAACAAAACATTCACAAGTGGTTTAGGTTCATGTGAAAACTTTAAGTCTTGGTAGGGAAGGCAAGCGACATTTTTCTTAATTATAATAGTTGCCGTATCATAATTAGCCTCTGCATAATTCTCATGTTAGTTGCTCTATAATTATTAGTATGGCAATAATAAGCATTACAACATGTCACTATATTCCATAATTTTGTTTTATGTACATTGAGAAATAAGGAAAACATGGCTAACAATTAGACAAAGCCCTTAAGCATTTGTCACATTTCCCGCTTCTATTTTGGCTTCTTTTTTTTATAGTGTACATAGCCTACGGGGGGGGGAAGCCAATATAACCAGTATTTTAAAAAGACGTCTGGGGTGAAAACGCATCAGCAACGGAAGCAAGTGGAGGCTAGGCTAACAACTTGCCTGCGTCATTATGGTCTATACACAGCTTCTCGCACTCGTATCGAGACTCGAAGTTGTTCTCGTTGCCGTTGCAGCCTCCGTAGAGGAAGAGGTCACACTCGTCCGTCACGTCGTTGTAGGAGAAGCGAGGGAACGCCCCATAGCAAGGCCCAGGATCCTGCTCTAGCAGGCACCGCTCTGGTTTCGTGCCTCCTGAAATGGTCGTCAAACTTCAGGGATTTCTCACCAATGTGTGCGTAGTAGGTACGTTGGGGTGGCCGGCGGGAGGGATCATGGATGGGAAGACAAAGAAGTTTAGTGTACAAGATAATATGCTGGATGTGGCGTCTGGGATATGCAAATTCATTATGTAATAGGTAGAGCCATACACGAGAAAAACGTCATGGAAAACACCATGAAATTCATGGGGAAAATGGAATGTTACAAAAAGCAGCGTGAACTTCACAGAAGAGTATGAAATGTGCGAGAAGGGAGTAGTAGTTCCCAGTTAAAGAGTCTGGGTCAAGGATTTATTAAAAACCCTAGATATTAATTTATGAACATATATTAAAGTCTAGTATGGTCATTAAGATCTGTGCGAGGTTTTCTTCACTATGTCCTTCCCGTCTAGCCATTTCAGCAAGCACCATGGAAAAAAAAAAATCTTTAAAATATCTTCCTTAAAATTCTCGCCTAAAGCCAACAGGTTCTCTGTCCACTTAGAATTACAATACGATTTCCTGCAGTTTGTCATACATCCAATGATTTAACGCTAAATTCAATTTGCTTTTTGCGCCTCCCCTTAGTTTAAAAATACGAGAAAAAAACCTTACAAGACGAAAGACAAAATAAACTTACAAGATGGAAGGATAGGGAGAGAGATAATTAAAAGTGACATTTAATAGGTCATACATGTGGGACGGAGCGACCACCAGGGAATGGAATAGTCAGCGAGGGAGGCTTCGCTGCGGATAGCAAAGGGACAGTTTCAGTACATCTTACATTGCTGATGGACGAGGGATGTATAGAAACATCCCGACGCTAACTCGGGGCCGAGGGAATGCGTTATAGAAATAAAAATATATGGACGCTACAGACAGGGCCTCCCTACACCTGGGAAACCGAATTATTACAAATTATATCTGATAAACCAAAGGAATTGCTATAACCAACTACCTATTACGGTACAAATATGAATTTAACACAGCGTTCAAATCAACGTTACCCAGTTGAAATCTGGACTCCAATCACAGTTTCTATTAGCAACTAAAACCATTTCGGCAACTTTTAGGTCTTTTTTTTTTTACCTCCACCGGTCGTGCCACACGTCGCCAGACATTCCTCCTCAGTCTCGAAGTTGTTGTCGTTGCCCAGGCAGCCGCCATAGTGGAACTCCTCACACCTCTTCGTCACCCGGTTGTAGGCATAACGCTGGATGAGCGCCTCGCAAGGCCCGGCATCTGGATCCAGGAAGCAGAACTTGGGTTTCGGCGATCCTAGCGAAGATGGCAAGACACCGCCATATACTTCCTGCATGATGTAACAACACTTCATAGACTTCTTTTTTTTCTTAGCTTATTGCTAATTATCAGGGAGGTAATAGCAAGGTTAAGTACCGCGTGTCGCCGTGAAGGCCACTTGTACGTATTCTTAAGCGAGGCTATTGGAAACGTAGCTTGTCAACAAATGGAGAGGGAAATAGATCAGAATGGGGATGGAATAGTACGAAACGGGTAGGTAACAAACGGTTCTCAGTAGCCAGACGGATGGGGGATAGGTCTCCATCAGGGGCGATAGAGTACCACCTCCACAAGGAAAAAACACACCGGAAAAGAGAACGCAAGAGAGACCCCCCAACACTCCCTTACGGGAGAACCCGAGGGCAGCGGTCAGTTGGCGGCGGCTGACGCTAGGGGCGGCCATTTTCAAGGTCATGACGTCATACAAACGGGTTGCACAATCATGCTCAAAAAAGTAGAATTATGCAATTACGATACCAAACGAACCTTTTTGGTACCTATACCGTATGTTCAAGAATTATACCTCAAAATTGAGAGACCCAAACCATATGGTGGAGCAATTACCGCAAAAATATAATAAGGTAATACACATCAGCTTACGGGGTGTGTGTGTGTGTAAATCTCGGAGCGAAGCTGGTGTTCAAAATACCTGCATGTATGGCAGTCGTCGTCTTGGACCCGTCGTCACAAGGGTTGTGGCTGCAGACGTCGCCACCCCGCACACACACGCAGGTGTTGCAGCTGCCCACCCTCCAACGGGAGCCATCATCACAGGCGTCCTCGCCGAACTGGTGGATGTGGTCTGAAAGTGGGCCAGATACAGCAGGGAAAATATACAAAAACTTCCCAGCACTTGGCTAGAAACATCTAGAAAAAAAAATGGTTATTAAATGCCCAAATGAGAAGTTAAGAGATACTAAATGTTACGTTTCTTGGCACAAACTAAGCATTTCTTACTACATTACAATCCTTAAATATGGCTTCCATTCAAATACAAGGGTTATACAGTCGTGCTCAAGTATTTAGGTTAATTACGAAACCTGCAATGTAAACTTACATTAAAAGGAATTGAATTCCTTCAACTGCCATTCAAATATAAGGATCGTACAGTCGTGCTCAGAAGGTAAAAGACAAAACCTGTAATGTAAACTTACAACAAAAGGAAGCGAATTCCACGTACCTGGTTCGCAGTGTATGAGTGTACATATCGTCAGACCGTTTTCGCATCTACACCAGTTGCAATCTATCTTGAAGTGGGAGCCGGAGGTACACCTGGTGTCGGCCGGCAGCTGGTCGGTGTTCGGCCGTTCGCCGTCTGGGGGAAGAACACGATCATGCCAGAGTGGTGTAGGAAATGAGGATATGGTGTATACACCAAACGCTAGAGTGCGAAGTGTGGTATACACCAAGATTCGATTGCACGTTGTGAAAACTTACATCTACAGAGGAAACTAGTGACAATGTGGAAGTTTTTTTTTGAAAACATTCATACGTTTGAAAAAAACCTAAAATCTGTTAAGTTGCGTTATACCACCCAGAGCAAGAAAGTGGGACCATCAGTATTTTGAGGGTTACATCCCCTGATGAAGGTTTCAAATGTAAGGTCACATGTTAAGAGTCACCGGACGATAGGTCATCGAAATGGTTTCTATTCTTAACGTTGGTCGACATCAGCGGAGGGAAGGAAGGAGGGAGGGAGCGAAAGGCAGAGACAGACGGCTGGAGGGCCTGGCTAACCTAGTGTCCTGGCGAGGATAATCTTGTTCTGCTGCAGGAGGATCTGCACCTGCACGAGCCACTGGTCCACATCTTCGTCAGACGCCCCATCCTGACGCATCATACACACGTCGAAGATGCAGTTATCTGTGGGGTGCACAAGGGCACGTACATTATCAACATGCTTCACTACCAAGGGATGGTCCTCTTCGCTTATCTTTAACAAGCCATGTTCATACTATGTAACACAAAGGCATGCAGTTCACACAATTTCCTTAAAGACTCACCATCATTCAAAGGTCTTTTTGGGTTTAATTTAAAACATTTGAAGGCATGCAGTTCACACAATTTCATCCAAAGACTCGCTAACATTCACATGTCTTTTTTGGGTTTACTTAAATAAAACATTTGGAGGCATCCAGTCCACACAATTTCCTTCAAAGACACTCCATCAAAGGTCTTCATGTGTACTTTCTTCCCGATATCGTGCTGTCAAATCCCCGTTCCTCCCGAAAAAAAGTAGTTACCATCCATTCTCATCTACAACCTAGAGACACTTCAATAGTAGTAACCATCCATTCTCATCAACAACCTACAGACACTTGCAACAGTAGTAACCATCCATTCTCATCTGTAACCTATAAACACTTCAACAGTAGCATTCGCAATCAATGTGAACACCGGAATATCTCAAAAAGACTCCTTCCCACCAATGACTAACCAACCATCCTTTCCCTGGGCCATCTTCGTCCCTTCCTCTCTCATTCCTGGCATCAATCCCAGACTTGTTCCGTCCCAAGGTTCAGGTCAGCACCATCCCATCATGGGCCTCAATCCCATGCTGGGCCTCGCCACCAATACTTACGAACATGAGGGAGCAGCTGGGTGTCTCGGCCGATGATGGGGTGCAGTAACTTGCGACACCACCTGCTGTACACGGCCCTCTCGGTCGGGCTGGCCCTACACGGGTCCTCCTGTAGAGGATATGAAGTCAACAGCAATGGGTAACAAGCTAATGTAGAAAATGGTATGAAATTAAGAGGCAAAGTAAAGGCAATTAAGAAGTAAAGGCGTTAAAGGCAATAAAAACATTAAAGGAAATGTAAAGGCAAATTAAAGGCAAAGGTATCAACATGCGCCACATCTTGGGTTCTCACGTTGGATCATTACTTATCTACCGTGTCCTCCCGAACCAAGTCTATTAACTAGTGCGAGGTCCGTGTCCCCCCTTCGACTGTGGCGAAGACTTAAACTTCAGGTTGTATTGATGTAGTTCCACACTTACCACTCACCATCAAAAGACACTGTAGTTGTGTGTTGTATAACTGACTGTCAACATCATCTGTTCAGAGTTCAACTCACCGTTGTTTCCTCATGGCAGTGGGGACACGGCAACTTGCAATGGTGGTCGCTCTGCTCTCGGGTCTGCAAGTATAGGCAGCTATGGTCATCAAAACACCAACATAGTATTTGGACATGTACGCCGAGTTTGATAGTTCGGACATGATGTGCAAATACAGTTTGATAACTTACTACAGAGCTTCACTTTTGAAATCGGCTCAAAAACTTCACATGAAACTTTTGCTCGAAAACAAAAAGCAATAGATTAATCTATAATTCATGCTTAATTTACAGAAAAAATCTAAATATATGTAGCTCAACTCTGTCCACCAACTTATAAAAGATGGTCATTTATCTCAAATTTACATGCATTATCCAGGCCTCTTATTTTAAATAAGATGGTATTCAACTTTCCACACAGCACTTCCATATTGTACGGCAGAGACAAGGCGGAACGAGACTGCTGGACAACATGAGCGAGTATCATCAGGTCTTCCTTCCACACGATGAAGACTACGACATGAACGGGTGGAGTCTCAGCAACTCACCCTCCAGGACTCCGGGAAGGCGCGAGGTCGCGGGTGGAGGGAGTGGAATGCGCCCCAACGGTCCGTGAACTCATCGTCCACGTAGGAGTTGAAGTAGCCACATAGACCATACAAGTGGTTAGTGTGGCTCGGGTAGGCCCACACGTCTAACCTGTGGCGACAGTGCTGCAGCTGTTGGGAGACATGGGAGAGCAAAGTCATGAAATGGTGGGTTTTTAACAGTTACCGATGCTATTATAATCTCCCAGGGCGGGGCCGTTCCCTTCAGGGGGAACTCCCACAGGAAAACGAGCCTCCATGACTGGCGAAATCTGAGTTCTAGCGACGCTTCGTTCAATATTTGCCCCACACACACATCTTGCTAAACTTTTCCAAGTAAGATGCCATGACTGGTACACACAAGCTGTGCCAGAAATTCCCCCTCGAAAATGCGCAGTCATTTACGAGGTTTCTGACGGAGTGTCAATCTTTCCATGATAATTACGAAACTTTTTTATACTGAAGACACATCAGCACTGATGCTTAACTTCAAACCAAGCTGGGTTTTTTAATTTTCAGTTCATAAAAAGTCAAATGTTTAGTAACGTACCAAAACAAACCTTTGAATCAGGCCAACTACTGCACGAAACATTTATGGTTAGCTTTTTAAACTTTACTAACATTTATGGTTAGCTTTTAAAATAACTACGAACTTTACAATAACACTACTTCATCTTTGAACAGATCCTCTATCGTCAGTTCAAATGGTCAAGTAGTCTCTTAAGCGTTCCAGGTTCAAGATAAATCAGTGGGATTAGGGTCACGGTACACTGGAGCGGGAGTGAAAATTGTTTACAGGTAGTGTTTTGGGGGGGAGAAGCCCTTCCTCTCCCCAGGGAGAAGAGAACGGTGGTACAACTTACGACCAGCTTGGAGGAACCGAGCAAGAAGACACAGCCCTTCTCCTGCCAGGCCAGGATGGGGTGGCGCCCTTGTGACGACCTCAAAGCATGTACTCCAGCAACAGGCACTACGAACTCGTCACCGTTCACATGCAGCTGAAGTGAAGGAAGATATGCTGAATATTAAAGTCGAACGTTGTACTCGCAGTCTCGCCAATTTATGGCAAAACGAAGAATGATTTAGCAATACCATCCTCGCCACATGCAAATTGTGACCATTTATCATCCAATAAATACGATAACTATCTAGTACTTCAATTTGATAACGATCCTGAGTAGATCAAAGGGAACTACAGAACAGAACTCGGGACTTACAAGGTGGACGTGATCATTGGTCATGGTAACGACTGTGTGGGGGTTGTCCCTGAAGGTGGTGCGAGCGAGGCAGGAGGCGTCGCCGTTGCACGGGACGAAGTCGCTGAACACCCCCACCTCGGGGTCGGCCGAGAAGCCAGTCTGCGTTACGGTGTAGTTGCACGTACCGTGCCAGTCGTAGTGGAAGCCGTCGAACGTCGTGATGTGCGGATCATTGTACAGGTAGCAGTGCTGGCCTACGGCGGTGGGAGAGAAAGGAAAACAAAAAAAAAAAAAGGTATTTAAACATACCTTCCCCTAGCTAAAGAGTTGCGATGAACGAGGTGCAAATTCTTTTGACTCGTTTCGCCAAGGAATACCATTTACCACATATACAAGATGTAGCTTGAATACATATGCCCAATTTTCGAATCAAATATGGCGAAATATGCCACAAATTGAAATGGTACAACAGAAAATGTGTCATTCAATGCATCTGTTCTTACAGCAATCCTCTATCGGATCCGTCAACGTCCAGTGTCCACCTTTGCACTCCAGCGGCATACACTGGGCGGCTAACCGTGCTCCATCTCTGTATAGGAGACCGTCGAACTCACAACCTGGAGGAGAGGGAGGGACGGAGACGCTAGTCACTGGTACCCCACACACGGGACTACCTTATTCCAACCATTACCGACCACGGTAGAGTCTCGGGTGGTCCACCAGCAAAATCAAATGATCCTTGGCAAATTGATGTCCTAGCTTTATTGTACTAACTAGGGAGATCTACTGTACAACTTCACGAATGAATTAAGAACAAAACTATGCATTTTAGCCCAGTGCGTTTACAAAGGCACTGTGGACGAGTTATAATCACAAATGTCATATTGACACACAAGCCTTCACAGCCTTACGTCTGACCCCGTTCATCATGTCATACCAATGGTTACAAGACTAAGATACACCCCCGGGGGCCAGCCTCTCGTAACACACCCCCGGGGGCCAGTCTCTCACCAGACACTCCCCTTACTTACATCCTACGTCGCCCGGGTGGCCGACTTGCTGGTGAACGAGGCGACCGTCGTAACATACTTGTCTGCGGCAGCAGGAGGGGAGGTTGACGGCCACCTGACCGTGGTGCACCACATCGTCGCCGTAACAACAGCTCTCCAACACCACCGCCGCCCCGTTACCCAATCCTGCAACACATGGCTCCATGATGTGGCAAAGTGACAGCTTAACACATGGGAGGGAAGAAAAAAAAAACTAATCCCTCGCAAAATATGGGTTGTAAATGTAACTTACCATTCCATTCCTAATTGTGTTAACCATTCCAGACCATTCCATTACTAAATACGCTAACTATTCCATTCCCAACTGTGCTAACCATTCCATTCCCAACCATGCTACCCATTACACAACTAACCATTATATTCCTAACCATGCTAATCATTCCATTCCTAACTATTTTTGATTCCTGACCATGCTAACCCTTACATTCCTAACCATGCTAACCAACATGAACAGGTAAATATACATCACTGATCGACTCAAATCACGTGAGCAAGATCTAAGATTTTCGCAAAGTAACAACCACTTCTAACAAACAAAAGAAAAAAAAGAAAATAAACCTAGCACCAACAACGACCAGAGCAAGCCTAGGGTTCTGCAATGGCCTTCCTTTTCCCCCCCTATTTCCAAAAAAAAAAAACGCCCTCCCGTTCCTCCGTCAGGTTTGACATACCTGGGCTGGGGAAACTGACGACCAAGACGAGCAGAAGACACAGCGGGCGACGCTGCCCACACACCGCGTCCAGCAGACCCTGTCAACGAAAACTGTAGTTAATGGCTGGAGGTCTCCAAAACACAGTGACAAAGAAAATGGTTACGAGAGTCATGCATGAAACCTTCTGGTCGAGGGTAGCTAGAGACTTGTACCATACATACATCAAGTCTTAATAAACGCAACTGTTCTATTAACCAGGGAACGCTTCGGCCGTCCAGCCAACGAAACCTCTACTTAGTGGTTTTGTATCACCAAACACAGTGACGAAGGAATGAAAATGGTTGACTCGTGTACGAAACCATCTGTTCGAGGGTAGCTAGAGACTTGAACCATACATACAAGTCTAAATAAAACCTAACTGTTCTATTAACCAAGGAACATTTCGGGGGGTCTAAATCCAAATAGTCCATAATGCAGGATGGACCGTGTGACATAGGCAACGACGAAAGGAATTCCAGCAACATGGGGTAAAGGAATACCAGAAAGCTCTGGTCCAGTGAGGAATATAGTGGTTACGGTCGATAAGCTTCCGTCATAAGGGCTACATGTTTATCACATCTGGTTTAACCTGAAAGACAGTAAGCGTCGTCACAAAGGTTTGCTATTTCACACCTTATGCGAAATCAGTACCAATTTGCACCCAATACAAATTCAGAATACAAATTTACTAATTTGCACCGAATACAAATTGCAGTACCAATTTGCACGATCATTCCAATTTGCACTGAATACTTCAAATCTGCAGCGAATACAAATTCATTACCAATTTGCACCTGATAATTGCAATTTGCATCGAATAACTTCAAATTTGCACCGAATACAAAATAATCTGCACCGAATACAGTAGTACCAAATTATACAGAATACAAAACGTAACATTTACAAGCGATACAAAACTAATTGCAATTTCTACAGTGTAATGATTAACTTGCATATCTAAAACTACGTTCATCAGGAATTTGTCAACAAGACGCAAGGTTTTGCTTCATGTTTGGCATGAAAAAGGGTTGAATGGCCAATACGAATATTAACGTTAAATCAAACATTCTATATTTTACACTAAGAACTGAACCAACAAAGTCTATACCAATCAACGCGTCAAGTTTCATTCGATTCTTAAAAGTTACATTTAAATGGAAGATTTTTCGACGACACAATTTGAAGCAACCTCGAGTTTTGACGCCGT
>JAUUDZ010418507.1:0-14523 GCA_032361705.1 Panulirus versicolor | reverse complement strand
CTGTTGTAATGCTATGCAAATTGCTTCAGCCAATCTGTGAGGGGTAACAACCCTGCCATTTGCGTAAGCAGCACCCCCTTTTTTTTTCCTTATACCTCGGTAAGGTGTTGCGTTTTATGTTGATGTGCTCATTCCTTTCAATATCACTGACCGTATCTAGACGACTGTATATGTTCGCTTCTTTCATTTTTCTTTTCTTTCGTATGTATGTGTATAATTCGTCTAGGCTGATCGATGCATCACAACTTGGTGTAAGCTATGGGTGTATCTTTGTGTGTGTGTGTGTGTGTGTGTGTGTTTTAAGACATGGAACATGTAAAAGCTTAAGAAAAAAAATTCATGTGTAAAAATTTTCAAAATCAGTCAAAAAGTAATTTTACAACAATTAGATGAACAGCTAGCACTGGCTGTGATCTGGCCATCCAGTTAAGGATTCGAATCCGGGCCCCGATATGCTCGTGGACCGCAACACAGTCCACTGCACTCCGAGGACCCGTGTTTAAATGTCCTCTTGTGACTCTTACTTGCAGGTTTTCTCCACAGAGATCCTTTAACGTATACTGTATATACGTTTTACCTTTTTTGAAATTTTTTTGCTCTACTGCACGGTAGCTTCGTAGTCCCAGCCGAATGATTCTGCAGATCTTGTCCACGAACTTCCCTAACTCCTTCACTGGCCCTTAACTAATTCAGCTTGTGCTCGATTTTCTACACATGTAAGCTTAAACCTGTCCTGTAGTTCCCTGGTCTTCACCCATATTCTGGATGCTCGCTGTTACTGCTGCTTATACGTCTTCATTCCACCATGCTGTAATTTTCTTTTCAGTTCTTTGTCTTTTCTGCAACGGAGATGTGTCGTAACATGATGACAGAGACAAAGCACAAGGGTGAGCAGTAAAGGTATGGGAGTCGTATTCTGTAATATCTATAACCCAATATGATGAGCCCTGGTTATAAGGGGGATTAAATGTTTTCTTTTTTTTTTCCCGACGGTTCATTCCATTTCCACCAAAATGAATAATATCAAAACGTCGAGAATCACATATAAAGGATACGCATGGGATTAACAAGATATAATTACACTGAAAATCCTTTACCACTAGTGTCAGAATACAGAGTCATTACGGTTTTCAAAAGAAAATGTAACTGGATGATAATTATATTAATAATACAGCTGCCAGCTTATATCCACGTAATTTCCTATTTACCGTTATCTATTTGTACTGTAACTGGGCAGGAGCTCTTACCTTCGTGGGGCCCCATCAGTAGAACGTTCTCCTGTGTGCTGCCTACGTTCACTCACTCATAACTAAGTGTATTCAATTCATTTACTTCTCTTTGGTCATAAAAGTACGTCTTCACATCCTTCCTGACATGTTTCTGGCTGAATATCATGTCATGGCATCTCATTGTTCTATCGTTCCATCTTTAGATGAACTGTTCACCATCTACGTCATCCAGTTGGAATGAAAACTCTGGGGTTGTTATCAGATCACCCCTCACTCTTCTCTCTGGTGGCCAAACTTGAGGCCTCTGTGCTTTTCCTTGTAACACAACCCCTTTTGTTTCCAGTCTCACCTTTGTTGCCCTCCTCTGCACCTTCTCTTCTCTTGCTTTGTGCCTATTTAAGTTCGGTGACCAAAACTTGAGAAGCATCATCTAGTTTTGGCCTAATGTAGACTGAGAGGCCTGCTGAATAATTCCTTGTCTAAATACTTGAATGCTGTTTTAATATTTGCAGTAGACAGTTTGCCTCCTTTACCATTCATCTAATGTGGGACTCTGGCAACAGGTTAAAGACGATATAGACTCTCAAGTCCCTTTGACAGGCAGATTCCTGCAGCTTATTTCTTACAAGGTAATATCTATAGTGATGTCTTTAATTATGTTCCATCCTCCTTGCTTTACATCTATTCGAGTTAAACTTCATCATATGTGTATCAGACCAACATCGAAGTTTGTCTCTGTCCCCTTGTAAGTTAATGCAATTCTCTTCACTTCTCACTTCCCTCGTGACCTTGCCATCATCCTCAAACATATTCATCGACGAGTCCAATCCTTGTGGCAAGTCTGTCACACAGAGTAATGCTCCAAAGACAGAACCCAAATCGTGACCTCATCGTATTTGGAGAAGGATACTCTGACTGTCCTTTGTTTCCTTCTATTATCCTCTTTTCCATCTAAGGATTCCAGCTCCTCCCATGCTTCTTAATCAGACTTCCATTCGCCAGAATGTAAAATGATATCTGGCAGTCCAGACACAATCAATCAACAGAACTTACTCTCTCGTAGAAATCTAAACGGTTCTTTACGCATGACCTCCTTTTTCCATCATCTCTCTTTTGAGTAGTTTCTTCTCTGCAGAAAGTCATCCATTTGCTTTCTGGTTATCTTTCCCAGTACTTTACAGACAGATCTGTAGTTCAATGCTTCTTTCCGGTTTCACTTTCTTACACACTGGTATGAAGCCGGTCCTCTTCCGCCTCCTTCGCACTTAGTTTTTCTCCAGCATCAGCGTGAACAGTATTTCAAATAGTTTGCCTTCAGCACATATATTGAAGTTTCATCGGGTACATGAGGCCCTTTTGGGCCAAGAACCTGAGGTATTTTTTGGAGTCTTTTCTATATATCTGATTATTTTCTAAAATCTCCTCCCCATTTCATCCCACTGATGCTGGGCCGAGAATGTCTCGCACTGCGAAAATACTTTTGAGCTTGTCATTCTGTTCCTCAAATCTCCTTTCGCTATCCTCTACAACCCCCTAGCTTTTGAATCCCAGAGCTTTAAAGGCTGAGCCTTAACTGACAATCTGCATTTGATGAATCTAATGGAAAAGTTTTGGATTTTTATCAGCCTTGTCCACAATATGATTTTCCAAGTTTCTCCAGTTCCTTCTATACTCGTTACTGCTTCCCAATGTGAGATGCTGCACTATTCCAAATTACAAAAAGGAAATGGGTTCAGTGCGAGAAAAAGAACAAATATGAAATCCTGGGGATCAGCAAGGAAGAGGGTGGGTACAGTGGGTTGAAATACGCACAGTGAAATCACCAGTGGTAAGTGAACATTGTTCGAAGCAGGTGATAATGAAAACTCCTTAGTGGCCAAAACCTTCAACAGGTTAAAATGGAAACGTCGTTCCATCAGCGACTATTGCGGTGGAACAACAGGAAAAAAAAAGAGTTAAAAATAAGCGAGTGTGGAATAGAAGTTAGATGAAGGGAGTTCAGAAAGAAATCATTTGTGGCCTACTATATCAACTGCTTTGGAAATATCGAAAGCCACAATAGAATACTGAAAAGTCCTCCGAGAGAAGCAACAGCGTCGAGTCAAAGACCCCATACCGCGAGCCGTATTGGTGACAAGGGAAGAAGGGAACGAGATTCCGTTTAAGAGAGTGAGGGTTAAAGACAGTTTGAATGACTTTGGGGGAGGCAATAGTGAAAGCAATGGGGTAACAGAAAAGTTAGAATTGGTCTCCTTTTGTAGGGATGGGCTAAATCTAGCCATGTTTCCAAGGGATAAAAACTTTGGGTTTTGGGGGCATGGGTAAAATGGGCGAACAAGACGCGGGGTTCACACACACACACAAGCCTTGATATGATAACCAGGAGACCATAAAATGAAACTCCATACAGAGGTACGAATATAACTAATAAATGATGTGACGAGAAAAATGTAAGTTTTCCTTCTCTTAACTGGAAAAAAAAAAAAGAAAACGGATTAGTTAGAATCTAAATCCCAGCTTCGAAAAGCATCTAATAAAATCACGATACTAATAAAAAGTTGATATACTAAATATACAAAATACAACATAGATACATAAGGAGACTCGTATACGTCCAAACTATACAGAAATTGATAAGAATTAATCATCTGTGGCGGTGGAGAAGAACAGCCAGCCAAGAACACACTCGGTTCTCTCGTATAATCGAGAAAAGCTGGAAATGTGAGTCTTAACTCCGGGTCTTTTGTAAGAGACGTCGAGATGAGATATTGCTTGAGAAATCCTCGAGAAGCTGTGGCGGGAGGAGGCACATGAGCCAAGAGAAAATACTCGGGTACTTGAGAGTAATAATTCCTCTTTCAACCATCTGCATATACCATAAGACAGTTCGACTATCATCCATTCGGCATCTGCATGGTATCCATACTTGACGTCATTAGACGAAGGAAGCCCTTTTGTCTATGTTAGCTGAGACGGCACGGGCAACTGAGGCCCCCCAATCAAGACCATCCTATGATCGCTATACATGTGTACAATAGCGTACTCATTCCCTCGACTAACCCCTATTGGTGGATGAACAGCTGGGGTGACGGTGGACCAAAGGTACCCATTTCATCGACCAACCCCTCTGGGTGGATGAACAGCTGGGTTGACCGTGGAGCAATAAGTCCATTGCATTATTAGCGCTATCACTCTGCTACGCGACATAATATGTACTCACAGGCCATCGTCCGTCAGTCGTTTCTGCTATAATTTTTCATTCACTGGTACGTAATATTATATCAATATTATAATCTAGTTAAAAATACCTTTAAAAGGGAGATTCTGGGTTTGTATAGTCAAAACATTAAAAGAACGAAGGAATCTGGCTGAAGAGAGGAAGAGAATCAGGATCTATAAATACCCCGTGAATACGCTGGTGTATCTGCAGGCGTATGTGTGTACGTTACGATGGCAACGCTCTGAGGGCGTGCGTGTGTCGCCGGGCGGAATACGAACATAAGGACGAGTGAAGGACGTAGCCAGAAAATGCGGTGCACGGTAAAGCAGCCATCTTAGTTGACTGCAACATACAAATACTTACATGGAATAAAGTGTCCTCATTTACATCTTGCTTATTACTCAGATACAGGTTAGTACAGCGGATCAGAATTTTAACCAAATGGTAAAAGAGAAGCTCTGGAATGAGGCATGTACTATAGGTTAACCCATCTCAAAGCTACCGAGAGAAATAAGAACCCTCCACAGGTGCTCCCTTATATACGCTGCTGGCGATGATCGTACAACGACTCTGGTAATCCAACTGATCTACAGCGTAACTAGAATTTCTGGAGTTTTCATTATCACTGTCATTTCTGCTACTACCTTACTAAAACCAATACTACTGCTGCTACTACTACTATTACTAATGCTGCTATTGGCACTACTACTATAATGCTGCTACGGTTATATATGCTTCTAACACTACAACAAAAAACGATGATGTCTGATAAAACCACGACTTATGGGGACAACAAAAGGCTAAACCACATTAAACACTGTTTATCATAGGATAACAACTATTACGCCACTGTATCAAAAGGTCGTAATTATGAAGCAGCCTGCCTCTCACATGAAGCCCTCTGCGTGTTAAATGCTTCGTGCTTACTCCTATTAATAGTTCCAGGGCGATTCCATACATCACCACCTGGAACTCCAGGATGTGCCCTGATCATTCCTCATTTCTATACCAGTCCACAAAAAGCTGTGACACTGAGTGAAGACCTTTAGAAATATGATGTCTATTGCTGTCTATCTTCTAACACCTGTGACGGCAATTTCTCTAATATCTGTAGAACCAGCTGGAGTTTTAAACTCACTGTAGTTGATAATTCCAGGCTAGTCTCATCAACTCGTTGTTATTTAATGTCAGCGACCGTTACGCTAGACGAGGATTGACTTTCTCTTCTCTACAAAGGGTCACGAAGCTCTAAGCAGCTAAAATGTTAAGGATTACGTTACAGATCCTGTTATAGCAAACTGCCCTTTCATTTTCCAGGAAAAAGAGCCCAGAGTGTGTATTTTAACACTCGCATGACAGCATATCGTGTCATAAGTTGTTCGCTTCCTTTCTGATGCCGGATATATATCATGGATGAAGCCTAGACTCAGGCAAATCCTTAAAATGTATTTACGCCTTCGAGGTAAAAATATATCCTCGGAATATACACATGGTGAAGGATTCAACACTTGCTTCATGGTTAAGGATTCAACACCTAGATTCAAGATCATTCAATCTTGATTTGACTTCAGTCACAAAAGCTGTTTTAGTAATTTCCATTCAGTGTTAATGGTCTGTTCATGTATATATATGTATATATACGTACGTGTGTGTGTGTGTGTGTGTGTGTGTGTGTGTGTGTGTGTTTTACTTAGCTTCGACTGTATGAGGTTACACCGCAAGTTAAAAGTCATCCTGGTCGATTCCGTATCATTGGAAGTACAGCCTCATCAAAGACCTCTTCACTCCCAAGGAGACTGTATTTCCCTGCTACTGGAGGTAGCACGGCCTTAGGTTGCGGAAGCCTTTAGAATGAAACTGGTCCTCTTTACCAGAGACAAACCAGCCCCTTTCCAAATCAGTTTAAGTCACCAACCAAAATCATTCTTCCCCCTACATCAAATTTGGGTTAGACCAGCCACCTTATCCATATCAGAATCAAAGAAGAGAAAGACCTTTCACATAATATCTCATTTTGAAAAAGAATTACGGAATAACTGTCATAGCACAACATGAGCAAACTTCACACATAGTGAGAGATTCAGTGGCAAGAAATAACGAATAAGACGATAGTATTGATGGAGATAAGATAGTAGAATGGACACGTGTTTCGTCATTGCAAATCTAGAACAGAATACCTCAGTAATATCTGGTATGAATACAGTGTACTGCTTTAAGAAGAATGCAGCTTAGATTTTCCTCCTTTTCAGACAGCATCCACAGTGAGGCCGTGTCTACGCTTCCTCATGTATCTTCCAAGGCAGTATACTTTTTCCATACTATGTGGCGTTCCTTCACTTTTTCTTTCCTCCCGGCAGTTGAACTGGAGGAAGATGTGGGTGGGGAGATGCTATCTGCTTTACAAACCTGTTTTTACAACACTTGAAGACATAAGACTGTAGACAAACTCGTCGTGGACCATCAGGTCTCCTGTTATCTCGTTGTCCCATGTACTCTCATCTTACTCTCCCTTCTACCGTTATGCAATTAAGCCACACCACCTTCCCCCATTCCACTCAGGCCATCAAGCTATCCCTCTCTCCTCATGAGGGCCATAAACTCGGTAAGGTCTCCCCAAAACGACAAGACGAGATGGGACTTCAGGAAGCGAGGGCAGATGTCCTCTGATCAAAGCGCATGACCACACGGAGATGCGTAACGAAAGGGAAAGTTCCTCTTTTACTGTTGCTTCAGAACTTCGCAACATTAGTAGCACAGTTTTCACGCCGGTATTTCCTACCTCCACCAACTGGACACATGTTCTCTTTCAATATATGTCTAATGTTTGAAATTACAGACATCTCTGTTTTACCTCTACATCTAATGGTTCGAGATTACAGTGATCAACGTCACCTCTTTAAGTGAACTGAGGCGAAGTCAGCGATATAATTTTTTCATGTCCGTTAAACTGCTTCATTGCATCCCCCACGCCTCTATTCAAACCCTCACAACAACATTAACATTGATAAAAGTCTTGACAATTTCACTTGATGAACAAAATCATCGGTTGCTGATACTTCGCATCATTGGAGAATATCAGAATGATTGATACTCACGTTGAATCAGAGGATGAATCACATCGACACACTCAACTAATAAGGATTTCCCAACCCATCGGCAAAGCAAAGCCAACCATATATGTTCCCCAGCCTGGAGGTCACTGGATATTCGCCTGGTAAAATCATACTTGTATACCATCCTTCAGGGAACACATCTGTCCTGAGGGCAATGGACGGTTGTAGAGTATAGCCTGCGTTTGATATTCTGATATTCTCGTAGAGACGTTAATACGCTCGTACAGAAATGGTACAGGTCATATTTCATTCTCCAAAGAATATTGGTGATTAACATTAGTACCTCTCTACTTAATAGGATCAACATGCTTAATAGGATCAACATGCTTAATAGGATCAACATTTATATGTAAAGCTGATTATCAGCGTTACGATTTGAAAAAGAAATAAATTCTTTTCACTGTACGAAAATCTTGTAATTAACTAATTGTCCTATACGGAGAGGGGGTTTTACACTCGTGGGGCCTCATCTGACACAATCTCTACTATTATACGACTTATTAAATGTTATGTATTCTGTGTGTGTGTGTGTGTGTGTGTGTGTGTGTGTGTGGATCTAATTACCTATTTGTACGGTACGTGCACAGTTGTGTGTACCCACCTTTAAACTTTCCCTTTTTCATATAAATGTTTCTTTTTAAATCCTTACATGCACTATCAGATACACAGGTTTCATCACTCCGCTAATTGTACTCAATGCTGCATTTCTAAATCCCCGAGAGAGAGAGAGAGAGAGAGAGAGAGAGAGAGAGAGAGAGAGCACCTACCTACCGAAGAGTGCCCTACGACGAGTTTTTTGAGAGAGGTGGACTGACTAGCCCTTATCGCAATCTTTTAAAGACCCATAAAAAGACTTTTTTCGCTTGTAATGACGAACCACGAAAGTCACAAGTTATACCAGCGTCGCCTCAAACGTTATCGGTAAAAACCCCTGCCAAGACCCCCCCACCACCACCACCACCACCACCACCACTTCGCCCTCCCCTTGGCTAACTTTCCCAAGACTTTATTATCCTCGAGGAAAAGGTTCCGAGTTTTACTGAACTCTGGTAAACTGGATTACGTCCTCAATGCTCCGTCAAGTAGCAAATCCAATTCGACATACCGTATAAATGTTTGATATAGGCATTATCATACATACATAAAAAACAATAACACGATTGTATCCAACGTGGATTCAGTCCCATGCTGAGGTAGTGTGCTGCTGGGAAGGTCCGAAGGACGAAGAATGACAGGGTCAGAGCAGGAACATCTTGTTGACGTGTTTATGGTGTGTGAGAGAGAGAGAGAGAGAGAGAGAGAGAGAGAGAGAGAGAGAGAGAGAGAGAGAGAGAAGGGAGGAGGGGGGGAGGAAGCCGCATAAAACAACGGTTAAGAACGCAAATATCATCCGGATATGCGATCATCTTAAGTGTCGCAACCGACGTTTAGTGGAGTGATCATCAGAACTACGACGCAGTATGCGTTTATGACGTAAATCTACGTCGAAGATCTCTCGAACAGTGTAAATATTACGTTGGGCACTTGGCTGCCACTGTAAATACAACCTTGATATACGACGTTCAGGCGCAAAGAGAGGGGAGAAAGAACTTGATAGAAATGAATGACATATGAATTCTGTGGGCTTTCCTAATGTTGCGCAGGGCAAAACCTAAGACATGTGCAGCGAGCGAATCCGGAGTTTGCACAGATGCTGGAAGGGGTTGTAAGGTGCGTGGGAAAGAGAAATCTATTGGCCTAAGAAAAGATAACTGCAGAGATAGTGCACACTGATAACAGACGCGCGCTCGAGTGACATTCTTTCTGCCTACGCCAGAATCATATCTCACGTCCCCTATCGTGGGTTCTCCATTCTCAGGAATACCAAAGCAAGATGTTTGTACCACTACTCAGCTTCAGTTAAATGATCCATACCCTGAACCTTGAACCTTCCGACTTTAAAAGCACCGCACAGCTTTGTTGTAACTAACATAATCCCCTTATCAATATGAACTCATGCACGATTGAAAGACGCTTAGAATCAGCTGCAGATGAAGATACGATGTGATAAGATTAGAATTATGGGTGAATGCATGAGTATTATGTAACACAAAAGTTGAATGAGGACGGGTGAATGGGAGAGTGCACCAGGCGAATGAATGAGTGAGGTGAATGAGTCAGAGTAATCTGTGTGCAGTAGGTGAAATGATAAATAGATCTTATCATTTACCAGGTGAATGATAATATATATTAGGTAGTGTGTATGTGTGTAGGAGGAGGAGGAGGTAGGAATGGATAGGTAAAGGATAGTTTGGTATGACAATGAGAGGATAGAGAAGTGGCGGACGTTAATGGGATGGATTCAAGTTAAAGGCTAGAACGGAAGAGAGGGATAGACTGAACGAAAGCCAGAGAAAAGTACGAATGAGGCAAAGCGAATAAGGAAAAAGGAAAAATGTAATGTAAGGAAGTTAAGCTATAATGATGAGTAGAGAGAGAAAGGGGAGAGAAAAAAGAAGAGAATGGAGTGAAAAGGGAGAGAGTGGAGTGAATCAGACTTATCAGTGACAGTGGTAAATGTGGATGATGAGGAGGAACTGGTCACCAGAATCATTATGGACACGAGAAACTAAGAAGCTTGTGGAGGAGGTGAAGATCTGGCTGAAAATTCCCGTACCCAGGAACTTCAAAGTCTGCTCTCAAGAAATGCCAACAGACGATTTGTCTCCTTCACTGTTCTCTTCATGTGGGACTCTGGCGACAGGTTAGGGACGATGTCAACTCTCAAGTCCCTCACACACACACACGTTCCTGCTTCGTAAAAGTCATATTGAGGCCTCTCTTTACAGGGGTGTGTGTGTGTGTTACAAATAGAAAGACATACATTCACACACAGCTACAACAGATATAATATATACAGACTGTATAAATAACATTCGAATGCTGCAACTGCAGAACACAGAGGGCACGTGCGTGGAATAACAATGCTGTGTGGGCGGTATGGATGAGCTATGTACACTGAAGTCCTGGATTTCCGACGACGCGTGTGAATTTGGTTGTCGATCTGGTGTGGCAGAGCTTAATATGAACAGTCACGTGCTAAAGTGAAATAATGCGTCTACGTGGGTGGGGTCGTTCCACTGTTTCCATAAAAACATTTTTACTGTGTGTGTGTGCGCGCCAAGCAGCCACGCTGAATGGTTGCACAACCAAGTCGTACTGATCGAGTAATCGTGTAACCACGACGTATGTGTGAATGGTCGCACAACCATACAACACTGTTGGGATGGTCGTGCAACATAACATGATGCTGATTGGTCGTCCTCGGCAACGATAACAACCAAAAAGAAAGATTACAATCACAGGTCACAACTACAGAAGAAGATTACAACTGTAAGTCACAACCACAGCCGAGGATTCCAATTATATGTCAACCACAACCAATGATGATTACGATCACACCTCATACCCACACCTAGAGATTACAACTATGGACACAACAACTACAATCCAAAGGCACAATCACAAAGTTGACAACCAACGTAAAACCCGACTATGGCAGGACCAATCGGGGGATGAACCATTCACCTTACAAACCCAAGCGACAATACTTGCTCCCAGGCTTACCACCTCCTCCTTTGCCCCTCACCCTCAACACCGCCGACCTGATGGAGGAGGAGAGTTGGCCGGACCACAACCAGAACCCACGACGGCAGATACAAAATATCTCGTCAGCAGGTCAGAGTGATCAAGTGTCAATACTCATTTTCTATGGATTACAAAAGTCCTGTTGTACATTTGTTCTCCTGGACGAGAGTTCCTCTTCCGTCGGAGAGTGCACGTGCGAGAGTTCCTCTTCCGTTGGAGAGTGCACGTGTGAGAGTTCCTTTTCCGTCGGAGGGTGCATGTGTGAGAGTTCCTTTTCCGTCGGAGTGCGCACGTGTGAGAGTTCCTCTTCCAATGGAGAGTGCACGTGTGAGAGTTCCTTTTCCATCGGAGAGTGCACGTAAGAGTTCCTTTTCCGTCGGAGTGTGCATGTGTGAGAGTTTCTCTTCCAATGGAGTGTGCACGTGTGAGAGTTCCTTTCCCTTCAGAGAGTGCACGTGTGAGAGTTCCTTTTCCGTCGGAGAGTTCACGTGAGAAGGGCATAAACACGTATAGCGAGATAGAAACTTGAGTAATCTTAAAACCGTTGCCTTCCTAATGTTGTGTGTTTTCAGAGGATGTATACAAACCTGTACACTATGGTATATAAAAGCCAGTGTGTACAGTATAATATCGGAAGGGTGCTACCGGACTCCACCCGGCTCTTAAGTAGCACCGCGAGTGAAAAGTCACATTTGGCGAAGGCTGTATCATTGGCAGTAAGTCTCGCCAGAGAACTTTCTAGCTTCGAGGGAGTGTACATTTCCCTGCGACTGGAAGTAGCGCCGTCTTGGGCTGCAAAAGCCTCTAGAAAGGTCTTGGGTAACACCATGACTTTTTCATTAAAAATTAGCCCCGAGGGTAATCATTTATGAAAATGAAATACAATTAGATCATCATTAAGTATCTTATGCTGTTTTCTGGACGGATATTTTTTTCTAAAAATACCTCCCCTACAAGAAGCAAGATGATTAAATTTTCAAAAATGTTAGAGAGTCCCTAATGATGGAAGCTGAATATATTTCTTGATAAAGGCCACTCCAAAAGAGGGGAGATTACATTATCAAAATACTCTTCCCATTAATGAAGAACTGCATTTTCATTACATTATTCTATCGAGAAATCCTTATTCAATTATGTAAGAAAATCCTTTACTCAGTCATTTGCCAAAAAGCACAGTTCATTTCCTCTCATGTGTGTCTTCCTTACAACAATGTGAAGCCACAAAGCTCAGTATGTTGGAACGGCTGAGATATTAGGGTATCAAATTCGTCCTTATCCGCAATACACTGAGGCATTATTCAGAACCATAAATTCACTCTTATTACTCTCGTAACAGCGACACTTCGTTTTGCATTAATTTGACATTTTATTCTCCTGTGGAAAAGGTTATCAAAAAATTCAATGGGGCTTTTGAATCATGTATCACTGTTGCACGTCTTTCCTTTTTCTAATGTTCCACCTTTGTATATACTCTAGTAGTTGGAAAAAAAAAATTCTACTGGATCGTAGTGATTAATAAACTGCTATTACTGATTACCTCGCACAAAACCCACATCTTCCTGAATCACCACTGCGATCTCTCCTCCTAGATTCACACCGCCTTTACCCCTACCCTTAAGAAGCCTTCTTCCCTAACTTACAGCAGTACCTTCAGCCTCATCACGATGCTTCTCCTCCACCTCTTGGATCTGACCAATCTCCTCCATGCTCCCAGAACCTCCACTTCCTTTCTATCACGCCAGCACACCCGGGTCCCCCCGTTGACCCCCCCTATCCTCAGCTCGTAACATCACTCCTTTTACAACCCCCTCGCCTCACCCCCTAATCCAGGGAATTGACCTTCCCTATGGCCGGAGAGAGATTAAAGTGAGCGCGAGTTCCCCCACTCGCTTTCATCACGTGAAGGCCAACCAGCCTGAGAAATAAGGTTTCTCGTAAAAACCAATAGATGGCGTTGGGTAATACACGCCACAGAGATTCTTCCTTAAAACTCTCGAGAGCTACTCCGTTTACAACATTACTTGAGAGGGCGTTGTTTTTACTGTCGAACACCCTTCTCATGGACATAAGTTCTCGTCAGCGACCTGAATGAAGCATAAGAAAGAGATAAAGGAAAAAGGAATGAGAGCTATGACTGAACATCGAAGACTTTAATAATAAATATCGCCAATGCTGAAAAGTCACGAAAGACAGATCATACATAACTTGAAATGGAAAGTTTATCAAGAGAAAAAGCGTAAAGACAGAAGCAAAAGAGAGGAAGGTAAGTGCATGATGCATGTCGGTTGAAGATGTCAGTTTGCCTCGGTGGCTTAGTTTTAAGAGAGAGTAAGATCATTACTCCTGACGCGGAGGATGTTCGAAGGTTTGCGGCCGCACTTAAGCTCTCCTTAACCCGGAAGGTAATACTTTCTTAGGCGTCCGCTGTCTACAACCCGCCCGCTGGCACGGAGAATAAAAATTCTGGTTTCCGGACATCACCGCAATTATAATGTTCTTTGTGTTCACTGTCTCTTCTTCACCGACTCTTGCAATAATTCAGGCATTTCAGATGGGTTTCAAAACACGGGGAGATGAGATCAAAGTCTTTTGGACTACCGGATAGATATTCCTATGACCAGAAGTGTATCTGGGTCTCTATTGTGGATACAGGCACAGCAACAGTGTAGACATAGCTACAAAATGATATGTCACTCATTCAGTAAGTCATTTTCTGTGCGAACGCTATAGGTGTCTGCAATTACCTTTTTGTACTGTACGGGGAGGGAGTCTTACAAACGTGGAGCCCCATCCTCATAACACAGTCTACTACCAAGCGTCTATATACTTCTGTTTGCTACCCTCTGTTAGCATTTTATTCCATTCATCTATTACACTTATGCTATAAAAGTACTTCTTTACATCCTACCCAACAAGTTTCTTCTTGGATTTCTACTTAAAGCTTATTATCAGGTCACCACCACACTCTTCCCTCTTCTACAGTGGACAAATTTAAGGCCAACAGCCTTTCCCTTAACTCAGCTATCTACATTCTACTACCATCTTTGTCACCCTCCTTTGGACCTTCTTTATTACTTCAATGTGCTTCTTTACGTGCGGTGACCAAACCTGAGAAGCATGTTCTTGTTTTGTCCTCAAGTAGAATGTGAAATGGTTGTTCAGTATATCCTGATCCATATACCTGAATGCTGTCAATATTTTTTTTTTTCCTGCAGACAGTTTGTCTCCTTTACCCTTCTCCTCATATAGGATTCTGGGGATAGGAAAGGGACGATGTCGACTCCCTAGTTGTCATGGGTGCGTGTGATGCACGATGCTGTGTACGCTTGCTTAC
>JAUUDZ010418485.1:0-11591 GCA_032361705.1 Panulirus versicolor | reverse complement strand
TGTGGAACTTCGTAGAATTTCCCCCACAAAAAAAAAAAAAAAAATACATGACGGAAAAGTTAGAAACACTATGGAAGCTGCTGAACCAAAAAAATAAAGGGATGTTTGAAAATTTTAAATGTAAATCAAATCTCGTGAAAACTTATGGAAAAGCAGTTTCTCTGATGCCTGATTGTTTTTCCCACCTTAGTTAGGCAATACTCGGAAAAAATCAATAATGTAATTATTTGCACATATCCACATATCCACTCTTGCTGTCATGTATAATGTACTGAAAAACCAGAGCCTGTCATCCAGATACAAATAGAATACAAAGAACTTCAAGTGTCATCAAACCACAGGGTCCTTTCAAGACTCCCTGTGTTAATAAAAGAGATGAGAAGCACTGAAATTACCATGTTAAGAGTAGAAGAGCATGTGGACGACATATGAAGAAATACTGTAAACTTTACATGAAACTACAGAGGCACATTAATGTCATTTGTGACGACGATGTGAAGTATTTGTCAATTTCATTCTTAAAAGTATTTATGGGGCTACTTTTGAGTAACGTAAAAGGTAAATCACACCATATGTTAACAACCATGTTGATGAAAATGTACTTTGCTTCATTGAAAGTAAAAGATTTCCCCACAAATGTGAATCCCTTACATGACGTACAATTGTAATTGGACAAATTTGGCCTCAACCCCTTAACCCCTTCAATCAGAATGTTATTACTACAGCTTTAGAAAAAAAAGTGGGTTTGGAGAACAACCAAAAGCAAAAAGCCAGTGATGTGGAGATGGAGGAAAATGAGGTTGATGTACATATGAGTGTCCGCAGCAACTCGTTGATCATTCAGAGCTAACATAACAGTCAATAAAACAAAAGACCAAAAGAATCAACCCTCCAACATATGATTCTTTCATGATGGATGATAAACAAATGTAAAAACTAATGTTGAAAAAAATTAATAAATTAGAACCTTCAGGGTTCAGGAGGAGGAGGATATGCTCATGGAAGGACATAGGGTGCAGCAAGGCATGAGATATGTAGCCTGCCAGCTGGTTCCTTCCCATAACACACCTGGATGTATTAATATTTTTCCAGTGTTAAAGAAGTAAACCAACAACCAATCTTAGAATAACAATACAATACACTGAAACATATATATGATTAAAAATGAAACAGCAGCAGATGAACCACATGTTATGTGACGAGGCCATGGAGTGAGCTGTCTTTGATCAAGAGTGCACAGGTCACTGATATCATAACATTGGCAAAAACTCACTGACTGAGAGTAACCTGATTTAGACAATGGTGATTCAGCCAAAAACAGTGTTTGTAAGAGAGCTGCCACACCAACTTTAGGTATTCAGGGTGACCAGAACTCTGCTTATCCCATGGATTATCCCATTTACTCTCATGCAACTGGAGGAGAGAAATAATAATGTTTTGCAATGATGTTACAATCCCTCCATAGAAATGATTTCTTCAAAGCTTATAAGTTACATGGGCAAAGTAACTGTATGGATAATCCTTCTTGTACATGTTTGCTTCATTCCTGTTATAGATATAACCCAAGAAACAGACAGCTGACCCTTTGAGGTAAATTCCTCACATGCCTCCTTGTTCAGTTCCTGCTTTTAAAGAGTATTATTGAAGAGAGTAAGGATTTCCAGCAATATTTGCATCTGCCCCTCTTGGTCAACTTCTGTAACTTGAAGAAAATATGCAGGTTGCATTTTTCTTCATGTATCCCTATAGATGATTCAATAAGTACTTCATCAAAACTGGGTACATAAAGCATGAAAACAGCTAAAATACATCTATTTGAAGGAGCATAAAAAATTAGTAAAAACATGTAAATCAGTTTAATACAGGCTAATAGTAGTAGGAGTAGTTTACGTTTGTAAGGATGTATGTTGAGATACATGAAAACCATCTCAGCTTTGGACTAGACTTACCATGCCAAATAACTGCATCCTTGAGCAACGCACTTTGCATCACAGTGCCATTCTCTGGTATCCATGATGGCAGCATAGTTTTACTTCCTATCATTACCTTTGCTACTAAGAAATTGTTCATTTTAAAGTAATTTTTGCTATCTTCTTTTCTGTGTGTCTTTCCCTTCTCAGTCTGTTTCATAGCTTCCTGAGTTGCCAAAGAACTGTCACTGTCTTCACTTTCCAGTGAGTAACTCACAACATAAAGAAAAGAACTGAATTTGTAAAGAATGTGAAGACTCAAGCTGCCACGTTGGCCATCACGAGAAACCTGCAGAAATTAGAATACTTTTAGTATGTGGGAAAGGCTTTTGCCAAAAGCTTGCATTCATCAGAAGTTTAGCTTGTAGTATAAAATCAGTTGCCTCAATTTTTGTGGTGCATAATTAAAATTTTTTAGTCAAGTAAACGAAAGCAAATATCAAGTCATATGAGAAACTCTTTTCTAAGTCTGATGAGGGTGAAGTGATGGTACTACATAATCTTTTTCAAATCATAATTTCTTTCTAAAATCACCAGTTTCAAGAAATTTGAATAAAGAGTAGCTCTGTATATCACGTGATAACAAATGCTGTTGGGGCAACGGGTACAGATACATGGATAAAATGAGTGAGAAGATGACAAAGATTATATAAGTGTCTGAAATGGAGGGGAAAAGGAAGAGGGGAAACCAAATTGGAGATGGAAGGACAGAGTGAAAAGTATTTTGAGGAGTCAGGCCCTGAACATGCAGGAGTGTGAAAAGCATGTACAGGATAGAGTGAATTAGAGTTTTGTGGTATATAGGAGGCAACATGCTGTCAGTGGACTGAACCAAGGCATATGAAGTAGCTATGGTAAACCAAGGAAAGCTCTATGAAAACTGGTTGTGGATAGGGAGTGGTGGGTTTGGTAAATTACACATGGTAGCTAGAGAATGTATGTGAGAAAAGGAGGCCTATTTTTTATCCATTCTTGGGGGTGCCATACTAACATAGAAAATGGCAAACTTGTAGAAAAGAAAAAAAAAGAAAAGACTACTAACAGAGTTAGTGACGTTTATAATGAATAGGCAACTGAAAATTTTCTGTACCATTGCAAATGATAAACATAAAAGCGTACCCTTTTTTTAGGATATAATATAAAACTTTGATTCTCACCCCTAATCTTAAAGAATGGCTGAACACAGGTCCAGTGTGCAAAGTGAAGTGAACTTTCATTCCAACTCGACTCACCAAGTCACATCAAAGTCTCCATTCACATCTTCACCTTTACACATAAAACAGTTGTGTTGCATCAGATCATCCAACCATTCCTCTTGCCTTCATCTGAAATACTTTCAGTCCTAATCAGTTGTCTCAAAGAATTTATTCTTTTTTTCCATTCTACCTCCTCAGTGCCTTCAGCTCTGTTTTCTTGAAACAGACATTCTCCATAACCATACCATCTTTTGAGTTTCATCCATGCACCTTTTTAAGGATTTCTGCACCCCACATATCCTTCTAACTTCCTTGTGCTTTATCAGTCCTCCTGAATCCAGCTTTATATATAAAGGTCTCAGTTTTATAGTACTCAACTCTCCTATATACACTAATATATGTTTCACTCATTCAGATTTATTTCTGCCCTTCTTTCATACCTGTTCTGTATTTCCTTCCTCAGTGAGGTAGAATACCAAACAGGCAACTGAGCCTTAGAAGAAAGATTTCACTTGGCTCCTTCTTTTTCAAAGAAATGATACAGGAAGGAAGGATTTCCAGCCCTCCCCCTCTTAAGTCACAGTCTACAACATGGAGAAGGAGCAAGGGTAATATTCTTTCTTCCCTATCCCAAAGATAGGAGAGAAATAATTTCTGGTAATGTACGTAGTTAATGAATTATTTGTGCTTTTAAATCCAATCAGAGCGATAAAATTCTTTCCAGCCATTACAAAAATTTGACCTGTCAAGCTTACCTGTAGTGCCTCACGTAGTGACCATTGAGGGAGGGTGACAGGAATAACTACTTCCTGTCCATTGTGCAAAAGGTCTGTTAATCCTAGAGTGACATTAAAAACATAGCAGTAAGTCTGTGGTGGACGGGAAGCTTGGTCCTGCAGAAATGAGTACAGAAGGGGATTCTCACATACTGCATCCTGGTAGGCTTTGTGCAGTGATGATATCAGAGAAAACAAGCCCGGATCCCTGAAAACAGTAGTGTGTGAGAAAGTCAAGCATTCATGTCATATATATGTTACGCTAAATTCCAAAGAGGAACTTTAAAGATATGTTTTTCTTTTTGCCAAATTCATTTGATATACTTTTACCAGTATGAAGACTTTCCTTATCATTTTAGTCACTATATGTAAAAAAAACTGTAAATGATATAATACTCTTACCATTCCTTCATACTGCTACTTGCCTTTTCTTGCACTTAGTACAAAGACACCTCTCAGACCCAATTGAGTCAAGTCATTTACTACTATCTCCTCATCTTCAAACTAACCAACACCTCTTTTCTCTAATCATCCATGACCTTTTTAGTTTTTCACCTTATTTCCTCCATCAGTCATTTCTCCTCATCCCATGCACCTTCCCAAACAATTCATTTGCCTCCACATCAAGTTTTCTGAATGATACCTACAAATGATGTAAAACACTTCCTCTTATTATCTATTATCAGTTCTTGCCATGCATACACTCAAACTGTTTTTCATTTTCAGTGTCATTAAAGCACTTCAGTAACTTCAGATTCATTCCTGTTCCTCATCCTCCCATCCCTGCTGAATGCACCTTCTCAAGTAACATCATAATGCTGGGATTGCATTCAGACCTACCAGCTCATAGAACCAGGATTGATTTTTGAGGTTTGGCACATAGGACAGGGTGTTGCTTGCTATGGTATGTTTGGGGTTGGTCACTCTCATTATGTGAATCTGGACTAGCTCGCTACCTTGTATACTTCCATATTAAATATGCCTCAACCAAGAACTGTGTGATGGTACCCATGGATGCTGAATTTATTCTTTTCCTCCTACTAATTCTGCTGAGGGCAAGTAATTCTAGGCAATGTACCATTGTAACAAATACAAAAACTGCATGTGTTGTTAAAGGTCAACTTACTGAGTATTGGTGAGGCGCTGTGATATAGTGACTTTTGTTAATGTATGTGTGCCTCCTTCTCCTTCCAGTAAGTCAGTTAGGTTACAAACAAGGGGACGGTTAGGGATCTTTACTGTGCAGAATACTCCACCGGCATCTTGACCCACTACTTCCCACTCTTTAACCTCTCCAGCTGCTCCTCTGCCATGTAATAAATAAGGGCAAACACATTACTCAAAAATACTAAAGAATGATTTAAGATTAATACACATTAAATTTAAACAGCTCCCTTCACCTACTTTAATATGCAGTAACACTAGCAGTGGACATATGCTTACCCTTCCTATTATACTCAAACCTTCCACAAAAAACAATTCTATTTCATTACCTATTCACAGTATGATAAAAACAGCATTATACAGTTGGCCTCTATAATATGAAACTCATGGCTACATACCAGAGTAGTACTAAGATTAATATGAATTAAAGTTTTACTATTATCATTAGCAATCATTCAATCGTCACATAAAAAATTTAGAAAAACCTTTCTTCCTCAATGTTCCCGGGAAGCAAAGATAGTTTGTTTGTTTTTTTTTCACTGAAACAACTTGCACCTGACTGGTCTCTCCTTAGGATTCCCTGACCTTTCTATGACTAAGACAGGCTGTCTTTCTCTCATCATTAATATCCCAACAACACGGGACTCTGCTTTATGGGCAGAATGAGGAGTAAGGGAAAGAGGCCAGGAGTAGGGAAGATGGGAAGAGAAAGAAGGAAAGTAGGTTTTTCATGTCTTAAAACCTCACTTTTTACTTTACGTGCTTCATCCAGTACGGAAAGATAATGTGAGGGTACCTATGTGAAGGATGAGGGAGCCTGTGTGCTTGTATTAAGGCAATTATGATGAATCATTTATCACTAGGAGTCTCCCCATAGATCCTCTCAGAATGACATACCATTTGCCCAGATGATCCAGGAGGAACTCCAGAAAACCCTGCTACCAATACCCTTCAGGGAAAGGTTTCTGAGGTAGGCATGAGCTCAGACATTGTTTCAGAATTGAGAGCACATAATGGCTTTCTTAACATGCCCTGTGATGTTTCTTGATGAGAGGTGTTTCATAGTGACAAAATTTTGGGACTGCTGAGACACAGTCAGTGGTTTGAGTGTCTGTCTTTCAAGATGGCAATGAGAATATTCTCTTTGATGACGTTGAAGTTTCATTCTTTGCATACAACTTCAGCTTTGGAAATAATGAAACCCAAACCATACTCTGGTGAACCCTATGCAGGTGATGATTCTAGACATGATGAATCTCATTCACTTACCTCACCAACCCAAGGCAAAGGTGATAAGATAGTTTTTCTGAGGAAGGATCTACAGTGGAATTTAGCTTGGTGTAGTCTGATTTTAGAGACCCAGAACTTTTCTGAGGGATCAAGAGCGTTGAATTATAATAGTCGACCTACCATGATGTGGGTCACAACCTTAGAAAGCCCAGACACATTGGAAGGTAGATAGTGACCTAGTGAGACCAAGGCATGACTTAAAGCAGGACCCAAGAAGAATGGGGAGAAAAATCTTTGAATAATAATTATTTATGGCCTAAAATATGTAAAACAATGCCTAGATGAACTTAATGGAGCAAGAATAATGTTAGGTTTCACAGTTAGAAATACAAAATGATACTACATCGGACTTAATAAAATGTCAAAAGGATACGAGTAAATAGTTCTTGGAACTGAAGAACTTCTGAATGAAGTAAACCCAAGAAAAATAGGCAGAAAGACATGCTTGGAAAGGTTTCTCCACACATGATCAGGCATGAATGCAGGAAATCCCATGACTAAATGAAAGTTTCATGTTAGGTTCCAGTGGTTTGTCAAAGAAGTTTTTATACAGTGGTGTGAGACCTATCTCCCTTTACCATATCATGGTTACCCCTTTGAGCAAAACTTTTCAGCTATAGATCATTTATGTATACAGTCTCCAAATCCATTTACAACTGGCTCTGTATTTCAGATCAAATCGAACTACTTAATGAAAATATAGCAATTTGCATCACCAAAAGGTACTATGGAAACAGAACTTAATGTTTTTACCAGTTGGCAAAAACTGTTGCATTCAGTTGATTCTATTATCAAATATAATGTTAATTAAAGATTTTGCCATAATCCCAGAAAAGTCTTTATCCAAGTTGAAACCATTCCTGAATTTTGTATTCTTTTAAATCAATGCTCTTGCATCAGCAGTTCCACTGGTGCTGGTATGGTTAGAGGTACGCAGTATGCCTAACTATATCTGATACACTAGTCACATGAACCTGCTACCCATTTATATATGGGTGAACTGGAAGCAGATCTTCTAAGGGAGAAATAATAGCAAAGTGCTCTAACCACTTGACCACTGAGCCACCAAACAGCACATATTTTGTAACCTTGAAAAAAAAGAATTTACCAAATTTTTTTTCATTATGTATGGTAGCTAATGTCCATGCTGCATTAAGTGCCATGCTTCTGCAATGAAGGTGGATTGAATAAGGATGAATAAGCAGGTGACAGATGGTACTCTAAATTAGTCACCTCTCCTGCAATCTATCAGACTCTGTATATACGTTAAGTGAAAACCAGTACAACACTCATGAAATAATTCCAGGGGTAAAACAGAAAAGTAAAACAGAAGAACCAAAGAGAAATCATTTTGTAATGTTGAATATGGATAGCAAAAGAAAGCTATTAGTCATTGCATAGCTGTAAATAAAATGTTACTTTAAATCATGTGGGAGAAACTACTGACTAAGGTACATGGCAAACTGTTCTGTACAGACCTACAATGTGTTACTGTACTTTATGTTGAGTACAGCATTCAGGGTATGACATAAAGTGAAAATACATTAAATACCTGTGACTGATGATGCGGTGCGCTCGAATGGAGATAGTAACAGGCACATCTGACACCCCACCACATTTTTCTATGGCTTGCAAAATTGTATAAGCAGGGTGAACATCATTCTGTTGAGATACTTTTAATCATATCTGACATCTGCTCTTCAACTATATAAAGCAATCAAATACATTTTTCTCAATCATGTGAAATATTCCACGACAGTACACTTATGTACCATACATGTAACCCAATTACTGTACTCCTTGCAAGAGAACGTCTTATGAGGATATTTTTACATGGATTGAAATACTATGAAAGTATTTAAGGGAAAACTATAGAGTAGTCTATTACCCTTAGCTGTGGATGGAGTTCTTTGGTTTTAGCATATCATACATGACAAAGACTAGACGTGCAAATAAGACATTGTTTTTTGTTCCGGATGCTATCTTAACAAACTGGGAAGGAAAATTTGGATAAAAAAAACATTAAAGGGTAGGCAAATAATTCCACAGTGGGATATGATAAAGACCAAGAAAAACTGTAAACAGATCTGATTATCATATATGTGGGTAGAAGAGACCATCATGAAATTTAATGAAGAGAAATTTGAAAAAATAGGTCATGGAACATCTATTGTAACAACAGTTGAATGCCTGCATACAAAGGCCCTACAGGATACAAAATAGAGAGTCAAGTAAATGTCAAGGACCTATGAATTATTACAAATGAAATTCTTGAATTTAAGGAACATATTGATAAGGGCATCATTAACAACTGTCATTCTAACTTTCCATCATGTTTCCATTCTGACAGTACTATAGCTGTCTCTCCCATCGACAAAGCAACTCTCTTTGGTTCCCGTTTCTCCCTTAACTCTTCCTTGGATGACTCTAACATTCCTTCACCCCCTGATGCTTCTCTTACCAATCCTATGCCCCTCCCTGTAATCTCTTTCCAAACTGTCCAAAAAGTGTTTCTCTGGACACAAGCAAGGTTTATGGACCTGATGGCATCCATCCCCATGTACTGAAAGGGTGTGCCTCCTAACTCGCACCTGTCCTTGCTCTCTGTCCTGTTTCCTGCTCAAGACCAGAACTTTTCCTTCTTCTTGGAAGCATGCATTGGTACATTCTGTCCTTTAAAGTGTGACCATTCTAACTACAATTCTGTTGCTTTTACTGTCTCCAAAGACTTTGAATCCCTCCTCAACTCCCACATCCTCAGACATCTTAATCTCACAGTCATCTCTCTGAACACTAGTATGGCTTCCATAAGGTGAGATCTACTGGTGATATTCTTTCCTATCTTACTAATGTCTAATCATCATCCCCGAAAGATTTTAAGAAATCCTGTGTAGTTGCCCTTGATACTTCCTAAGCTTCTGAAAAGGTGTGGTATCAGAGTCTCCTATCTAAGCTATCTTTTGGCTTCCCTCCCCCACTTTGCTTCCTCTCTGGCCAATCTATCTCCATGGTTGTTGACGGATCCGCCTCTCCCTCCATCAACAGCAGTGTCCCTCAAGATTCTGTCCTGTCTCCTACACTTTTTCTCCATTTCATCAGTGATTTTCTTCTACAAATAACCAGATGTATTCATATACTGATGACTCAGCACTGCATTCCTCCACATCCTTCAAATCTCCTCCTTCTCTCACTCATTCTACATCTCATCTCTACACAACTTCCTCAATAAACTCAAACTTGGATAAGATATCTCGGTGAGGTAGACAAAATTTGGTTTAGTTTGATGCCTCCAAGACCTTGTTTCTGCCCATCTCTGTTGAAAATTCCTCAACTTTCCTCTCACCTTTCATGGATCTGTAACTCCACCTCTTGACTCAGTGAACTTACTTGGTATTACTGTAACATCCACACTGTCTTGGAAACCCCACATTAAATGAATAGCAAGTCTGCCTCTGAGAAACTGGAAGTCCTGTTCAGGCGTTGAAATTTCTTTTCTTACGAAAGGTTTCTCCTTTAAAATAGAGGAATAATCCATCGTTATATGGAGTACTTCTCTCATATCTGGGGTGGTTCTAGCTCTGCATGTTTACTTGACAGAATTGAGTCAAAAGTGGTCCAACTCATCTGCTTTCCTAGGTTAACTTCAAAACTTGACCCCCTTGCCCTGCACTGCAATATTGGTCCACTTTCTCTGTTCTACAGTTATTACTTTGGTTTTTGCTCTCAAGAGCTGGCTACTTGTGTGCTCCCACCATAAGCTAGACCAAGCAATACTCAGAACCTGCTGCATTGCACAATTACTCATGGCATTTGGGTGGGCTGTTTTGATAACTTTCTTTCCATACACTTTCAAGCCTTGGAACTCTTTCACCTCTCATAACTTTCCCAATGACTATGGCCTGGCACTTATTAAAAGAAAGGTTCTTCACTCCCTTCAAAGTTTGTAGATACTTTTCCTTGCCTCTTCTTTTTCCCTTTCATCAACCTCTTTTATATTTCAGTTACAGCCAAGCTTGACTGGAGTTTCTAGCGTAAAAATAAGTAATACCATTAAATCAAACAATGAATGGTATGATGGTAAGAATTTTATAGCAAGAGACAAACTAATGATGATGTTTAATATACATACAAGAAGGAAACTGAATACAACTGTTGTATGGTCGTCAGTTAAGCAATTGATAATAAACAAATGAGACAGAATACAGAAACACTTTATAAGCAAACTGATGGACTGAACTACCACAAACAATTGGAAGAACTTTACAGCATATTTATACTGAAGAAGAGTGAGATATATGGCAACATATGCTCAGAAGCAATCAGATGTTATAAAAAGCAACATTTTCAACCTGAAAGCAGCTAAGTGAGAAAGGTAGAGAGTCTTTAAATCATGTATAATACCTGGTAACATACTAAATAAGATATCGGACAAAACATATGAATACCTTGCAATGGGAACAGGCATCAGATAGATAGATAAATAGAAAATTCTTTCTTTCTTTCTTATATGGTGGTAAGTAAACTAAATTAAAATGTTCCCAATGAAAATATATTGAAATTACTAAACAGGTACACAAGTACCAGTCAATCAATATAAGGATCAAAATACCTATGAAACATTCCCAGTAATTGGTATAAAAGAATATGAAAATATGTTGCATCAACTGGCAAAAATACGTAGAAAGGACTATTACACACTTTCCTCTTCAACAAGGTAATACCACTCACAAGCATTATTGTACAGGTTTCAGTATTCTGAATTAAGTGTTCATGATTATGGGCATAAGGATTACCCTGAATAATCATCTTTATCAAGTATGCCATTTTCTGCACCTAAAAACTGGATAGAAACTGTTAAACAGGCTTTCAGTTATTACCAGTTGTCAACATAATGCATTCAAGTGTCCAGTAAAAACCAAAATTTCAAAACAGTTGAACAAATAATGTTACCTAAAATTTTTGCTCTAAAAGTAATAGTGATGATTACCTGTGGTGAAGACTCCTCTGGTGTATCCTTCACAACAGTAAATCCTGGATTACTGCTCAATGTGATATCTTTGTTAACTTCAGAAACCAATGGATGACGTACTGCATGCTGCTGAGCCTCACACATAGATGGCAATACAGATGCATCTGGAAAGGGATTATATATACATATATTAGACCTAAAGTGCAGAAAAGCATTGCTTAGTCAA
>JAUUDZ010418474.1:0-14527 GCA_032361705.1 Panulirus versicolor | reverse complement strand
TATGCAAGCATTCCGCCAATCCTCAGGCACCTCACCATGAATCATACATACATTAAATAACCTTACCAACCAGTCATCAATACAGTCACCCCCTTTTTTAATAAATTCCACTGCATTACCATCCAAACCCGCTGCCTTGCCGGCTTTCATCTCCCGCAAAGCTTCTACTACATCTTCTCTGTTTACCAAATCATTCTCCCTTACCCTCTCACTTTGCACACCACCTCGACCAAAACACCCTATATCTTTAAAAACAAAAAATCTTGGCATTGTAATTCTAAGGTAACTTTTTTATATATTTTTATTGAAAGAACACTTCCAAAGTATTCCTGATTAAGAACCTGCTCACCTGGCTATGAGCTATTCTCACAATTTTTGATGCATGAAACAAGATGTACCATACAACATGAAGAAATTCCAAGTATTAATTAATAATCAAGCGTTTCAATAACCTGAAAATTCTAGAACAAGCCCTAGTCCTATAAACATCATAATCCTCCAAGCCACCACAACTTCACTGTGTTCTCTTGCACTATCTTCTTCCGAGTAAACAGTGGTCTTTCTACTTCACTTTCAGAATTATTGTCAGAATCAGATTCTGATTCTGGTTCTGGAAAATGTCGCTGTCCCGAACTAGTAGCTATGACTGGGTAGTATGGATGTATGCTGCAAAAGGAAAATTCATGTCTTTTAACATCTTTATAGTATCTAAGCTGTGTTATCATAATTCTCATTTTCATGCCAAACTGTCTATCCTTCTTTAGAGAAGAAGCATCAGAAACACATAAACAATGGCCTCATTCACACATATCCAATCCCTAACTGTCAAGTATATGTAGCAAAACCAGAGACTACTATCCAAAGCTGAGACCTACAGACTATTCCACAATTTACCATAACTGCTTCATATGCCCTCATTGGGCCCACTAATAGAACAGTGCTCCCCCTATATCATAATGCTCTAACTCACTTTATCCAATGCACATCTCTCACCCTCCTGAATGTTCAAGGCCCAATATTCAAAGAGCTCCTTCACTCCATCCTCCCAATTCCTCTTTGGTGTACCCCTCCCTGTTGCTCCTATCAATGCTGACACAAACCTTTTGAGTCAGTCTCTCTTTACTCATCCTTTCCATATATCAAAATTTTTAGCAGACCTTGGTAGGTCCTCTCAATCAGATTACCCTCACCACAACACCCTTCACTGATAATGTCATTTCATACATGATCAATTCACCTTATGCCACATATCCTCAAGCACTTCCTTTCCAATACATCCACACTCTTCCCTGCTTTTGTACTTATGGCCAACGAAAAATCTACACAATGTTGTTGGGACTATTCCTCCACATACACTCACATTTTATCTCTTATAATTTCCTTTACCCTTGAATGGGGGGCATGATCCAGAAAATCAATTACAATGGAAAAATTATGAAATAACAGATTAGCATTCAAAGGAAAGACATTGGAAGTTATATAAATAACCTCTGTGATGGTCTGGTACATCGGTGAATGAGGAGTGGAAGAAGATGTGGATGGTATATACATTTAATAACTTTCAACAGAAATAGAAGATGGGGAGACCTTTTTCTTTTCTTTCACATGAATCTATTTTTACATGACATTCATTTCACTTTCAGGCAGTGTGTTGGTGGTGAATAACATGAATGTATTTGGAATTGATAAACTTTTCACACTAACACAGCATTAGGTAAAGTGGCTGGCACGTGTGAAAAGGGTATGGAAGGTGTTATTTCTTTCCTGATCTTGAGCTTAATTTCACACTTGCTCTCCATTCTCACACACCCACATCCAACCATCCACCTGCTACACATTTCGTACACTTGTAAGCACTGCTTCCATAAATGACTCTCACTCCTTGCCCACTCCTTTAGTGCATTTACTCGCACCTTTTTCCATTCTCCACACAATCTCTCCTGATATCTCTTCACACAAGCCTCTTTTCTGTTAGCTCACTCACTTTCATTACCCTTTTCCCACCTAAAGCTTCAACAAACTTTCACATTCATCTCCACCAAGAAGTGATCTGACAACCTTCCATCTGCCCCTCTCAAAACTTATATTCATGTATTTGATACACTAAACTACCACTTTACTGTGTGGCTATAGTTTCCTACAATCTTTACTTACCTTATTCCATTAATGCAGTCTTTGTGGGCATTAAAAGATGCTGATGGCAGCATGATAGGTACATCTTCATCTTCTAAAATGATTTCACTGCCAGGTTCTAGATCCCACTTTAAAACCTGACCCTTGGTACTTCCTGTCAAAATATAATTTTGATGACAATAGCTTTTCACAAAAATAGAACTGCAGAGGTGACAGGTAACACATATAAAAATTTAGGGTGGTGGTGTTCATGCAGAATAAGTGAAGAGCAAGGGGGTTTCAGGAAAGCTAGAGGATGTGTAGATCAGATTTTTTCTGTGGAAAAGACTTTGAAAGGAAAGAAGTTATACAGAGAATGCATGTGACAAAGTCAAGTGGGATGCTGTACGGGATGTGTTAAGGATGTATGGGGTAAGGAGACAACTACTGGATGGTGTAAAGGCAAATGCATGTGTAAGAGTGAATTGAGAGCTGAGCTACATGTGAATGTAAGGCAGGGCTGTGTTATGGCACCATGGCTTTTTGACATATATATGGATAATATATATATGGATAGAGTGACATGAGAGATGAAGGTAGTCTAAAATTGTCCAAGCTTTTGTCATATTTTCAAGAACTCTTTTGGGGGAATAACACAAGAATAGTACAAAGAGTTATTTGAATTAAAGTTAAGTGAGGAATAAGGCTCACTGCCTGACCTAGTAATGCCTAAAGAACAGTACCTGGGGTAGATGGCCTATGACTTGACATTGGACCTGATATGTCACATTTGAGGAAGAGGTCATGATATTGTTGTAATATACTTCTTACCTAGCTTTCCGGTGATCATTTTACAATTTATTTTATTCTGGCTATGCAAGAAGTCACAATGCTGGTTGTCATCTCAGCATTTTCGTATATGCGTGGTGAGCTCTCTCAGTATTCCTAAGGTGAACTAGGCACATACAGCTAACAGATAGTTGCCTAAAGAACAGTACCTGGGGTAGATGGCCTGTGACTTGACATTGGACCTGATATGTCACATTTGAGGAAGAGGTCATGATATTGTTGTAATATGCTTCTTACCTAGCTTTCCGGTGATCATTTTGTGATTTATTCTATTCTGGCGATGCAAGAAGTCACAATGCTGGTTGTCATCTCAGCATTTTCATATATGCGTGGTGAGCTCTCTCAGTATTCCTGAGGTGAACTAGGCACATACAGCTAACAGACAGTTGCGTGCAAATGTTTATAACATCTATACATTTGTGATGCTGGCTTTTTCTACAGGCTTTTGTTTGTAATGAGGGCTCTATAATACTATGTATTTAACAGTAAATAGTTTACCGACATTGCCATTACAGTGAGTTTGTGGAGATGTATACTACTGGTAGTGCTTAAAACAACATGAAATAACATCTCCCCTATATATTTATTTATTTATTATACATAATCGCTGTTTCCAGTGTCAGTGAGGTAACGCCATGAAACATGAAGAATGGTCCTTCCACTCATATACACATATATATAGCATTAATGGGATGACCTTGACTTAGCTGCCCGTGCCATCTCAGCTAAAAAAAAAAAAACCTAAGATCAATGATGAGAAAAACCAAAGAGGGAGAAGAATAAAGAAAGATCTTAAGCAGAAATAAATATGACCAACATTACTCCTACCTAAATCCAACATACAGAAATGGTCATGAGGAGGAAGAAAAGAGACACAGAGATGAAAGTGAGAAAAGATATATAAATCCAAAGAAACAAGGAAACTTACTAGAAGAAGGAAAAGAAGAAATGTGATGGTGGTGGAATTACTGTAGACTAAAGAGCAAGAGATCTGATGTTAAATGATTAAATAAACAAAGAAATAAGGAATATGATAGGGCATTGATTTTAAAGGCAAGTAGAGGAGATAACATGACCAAAAGAATGTAAGACTATGGTTTGATTATGTACAAAATCAAATGCAAGCAGAGGGTACACAACACTAAAAGAAAATACCATCGATTGTTGATATGACCAAAAGAATGTAAGACTATAGTTTGATTATGTACAAAATCAAATGCAAGCAGAGGGTACACAACACTAAAAGAAAATACCATCGATTGTTGATGTACAAAAGATTGGAATAAAATTATATGAAATATGATTTAAGATTATTTTTTTATAAGCAAGTCTGCCTTGAGAAGTCAACAGGGAATCACTTACATAACTTGTCAGCAAACCTTCCACTTCAACTACATGAACATAAACTTTGAAATTAAAGCAGTCAGAAGTGCTTTGCATAGAGAAGGTATGCAATGGATATGTTATGCTGTCACTCTTCTCGTTCTAGGATATGAAAATATTCCCTGGGCCTCCATAGCTAACATATATGTGCAGACTTTGTGCAAGAGTAAAAAAAAACTGTTTTGAGAACACATTAAACAGAAATGGATGGTGATAAAGCATACCTGATATGAGATATCTGCAAAGTTGTGGTTCCAAGTCAAAATATATCCTTTGGTTAGTAGACACTTCTCGTCTGTATCCACATAATATTTTTCCAATATTTCTCATGTCCCAACATAGAATTTCGTTGTTCTTGAAAGAAAAGCATAGTCAGAATAAGAAACAAATATGAACTTTTGTAAAGAATAAGAAATCTTAATAGTTAAGTTAAAAACTGCACACTATTAAAGTCACTGCAGTCATAAGGAAATTTAATGAGATCAGTTTGGAGGTCTAACCTAACTTGAAGTTTCTGAAAATCAAAAGTAACTACAATAAAAACTTATATGAACAGCAAATATGGGTGACATCCCAGTTACCTATGTCAGATATTTATAGGAAAAGAAAGTATAAATCTTTATGATTATTCCTAAGTCATCCTTAAGGAACTGAGCTGAAGTCAAATCTATGGAACATATTTGCATGTAAATGCACTGCAAACTTCAATTAATTATGCATTCAGAACTTCCTTCCATGATGATTAAACAAGGGGAACTGCCTAATTTCCTACTATGAGGCAAACATATGGAAATGAAAAAGCTAACCAGCTCATCAATGTGCAAAAATATTTCTTCCATGATATTTATAAGTCTGAGCTTCTCATCATTCAGCACTCAAAACTTACAGCATTTGCAATGAAAGCAGTTCTCCATATTGATATGCAAGTTTATGAACATTTTATCATGTATAATTATGAGTTACAGTGCTAACAAGAATGTGTACACACACACACAAAAGGGGGATCATGAGGGCACAGAACCCAGTGATATGAAACTGATCAAATATATGATGGATGGAAAAGGGGAGATCTGATTACACCCTAAAAGTTTGTTGATCAATGTGGCAATATTAGTATTGAGCAGTTCTTTGGAATAAGGAAGATATGATTAATGTGAAGGCACAACAAGCATCTAAATATAAAAGAGCCAGAAAATAAGTGAGAAAATACTTCAGAAATAAGATAGCAAGTTAGGAGAAGATAAAATGTATGCAATGAACATTTACAAGCTCAAAAAAAAACCCTCAAGAAAGTGTGTCAGAAAAAAAGGGGGTGAGGTGGGGCCCCATTATCATAAATGTTCCTTCCTATATGCACAAAAATGAAGCAAAAATGAGGTTACCATACACACACACACACACACACACACACACACACAAACACACAAACAATACCTTGCGGGTTCCAGAGAAGAGTTTGGTACCATCTGCAGAGAACTGGATGTGAGTAACACCACCCAAGCATCCCTCCATCCGGCAAAACAGATTATTATTCTGAGAGTTGTAAAGACCTGCCAGTCCATGATGGAAAAAAATAAAATGTACAATTCATCTATGAATATCCTAAAGTGTGTTTCACAATAATCATGTCTTCAGTCATTTCATTCCATTTGTCCACTACCCTTAAACTATAAATGTACTTTACATCTTTTACATAAGTTTCTTGCTTGATTTCATACTTGACCTCTGATTTTTGTCTTATCCCAACATCTTTTGAGGAACTGTCTTCTGTCTACACCATCAGTCTATTTAAAAAGTTACAAGGTTGTGATCAAGTCATCCCTTACTCTTCTCTCTTCCAAGGTAGGCAAATTTAAAGCTTCTTGCCTTTCCAAGTTACTCAACTATCTCAGTTGAAATTCTGAGCAGTAATTCATCTTCTACAAAGCTGTACCATACCACAAAAGCACACCATCCACTGTCTATAATGTGATGTTTTTTCTCTTCTGTGCCTAGCTTCAAGTTTTTCTACTTATTTAACAAGCAAGATTTACTGTCCATCTAAGAAATTCAATCTACACTAATAACAGCCTCTTAAACACCTGCAAACTGACAACGTTTTTTTGTCACATTTACAGTCAATTGAATTTATTGATGTCTGACTAAATTACTTACCCAGAGAGCCAAGGTAGCTGCCAGCAGCAAACACAGTTGGCAGCTGTGGGTTAAAGGCCATGCATGAGATTATACCCGGGTGACCTGGAGCAGAAACAACAACTGTTATTTCTAGCCAGTTCTGCATTGGCATTTCTTATATTCTATTTAAATACCTTCAGTCAATTTAAGGTTTTTCCTCTATATATCATTGATATCTTCCTAACTGACACTAAAACCCTATATCATGAAGAGCCAATTCTTTAAAAATAGCAACTAATAAATGTCAATACTTACATGCTCAGATATGACATTTTATGCACATTTACTATTCTATTTAACATTGAAAGAATCGATATTCAGGCTTTCACTAAAGACTAAGAGTAAAGCGTTTACAAAATATGTACATGGGTGACGGAAATACTATAACAAAAAATGAGGGGAGGTTCTCTTTCCCAGAGCATGATGGATAACATAATTACACTGAAATAAAAGGGAAGGGGCTACCTTATATTTGACAAAAATATGAGTGACACTACAAAATACAATTTTTATAACATATATATAACAGAATGAGACTTAAGATCATGAAACACTTTGCAAGAATGATAATGAGCCTTTTCAAGGCCACTCACCCTTAGTATCTATCTTGTCAAAATATCTGCCAGGACGATTGGTTTGGAAAACACGGATGCACTTGTTAAAGCCACAGAAAATCTTTGAACCATCCAGATTTAAGCTAACACTGTATGCAGCCACCAACTGGTCAAGACTGTTAAAAACAAACAAGTCAATAAAATATCCAGAAAATAATTTCTATATATTACTGATGATATCTAAGAAGTCTAGCATATGCATAAACAAATACATCTAGCACTACCTTGTGAAGAAATTCTAAAGGGTTGATCTTCCTTGCTTTTCTAAACATTAACCCCCTTGTCTTACTAATTTCCTAAAAAATGAAAAAATGCATGCTCTTACAGATTAGTCAGGCAGTTTGAGGGCACAGCATAAATGCCTATTTCCACTCCCTACATAGAATGATAAGGCACCCTTTGGAGATACTTATCCCGTGATTTTACTATTTTTTCCACTGGGAGGTCCATAATGCTTCTAATAAATGCAAAAAATGCATTAAAACAGAACTGAGCCAAAGATACCTAAACTTTAACTCCTACTATCTACAGGAACTCTTGATTTTAGGAGTCTTATTTTACAAAGACTTTCAAGCCTGTCAGGTAAGGCCTGCAACTTTTTCTCATCAATGTCCATTATAATATCCACCTCAGTCTATTAAAAATTATATACATAAGCCTATGTATCAAGTTACACCCTAGTCAGATGAGATTCATTAGAGTTACCATCTTATTAAGTAAATGTTAAGTGTTCCTCTGTCGATAGACATGATCATGATTTTTTCAGTCAAGCTAAGTATTTCAAGGACATATCCTGTACAAACTGATATATTCAGACAAGGATAATATTTTATGCCTCACATGGAATTTTTAAGTTGCAGAAAAAACTGAGGAAAACCTGGTCAAGAACATGCATTTCCTGGGTGCTAAAATTTAGGAATAAATAGACCATGTATTTTTCAAATTTTGTGGATATGTGAACACTTAAATATGTTCAGCTGTAGTTCGACTAGTACTTACTGGTCATAAGAAGGATAACTGCAGATAAGCTGGCCAGCCCAGGAATCCCATAAATGAACTGGATGATCACGACATGTCACAGCAAAACTGGAGAAAAATAAATCTTGTGAGCTGTGATTTCAAATCCTCAATCTTGAATGAAAACAACCACTGATTCAAATATGTTCAGAAAATTTTGGCTATTTTTCTGACATTTTCCATCTCCATTCATGCATATATCCAAAAAGTATCTTAACTCATAAGTGAATGATTTATGGCTGCACAAAGACCCTGAATTTTTATTCACAAGAGTAAAAGGAATGCCTACCAGCAAGTACGAGGATCATCTGAGTGCATAAAAGGATACCATGCATAGTCATATATTAACTCCCTTTCGTGTATAGTAACAGCAGCCTTTGAGTACATTTTGCATTCTTCCATAAACCAAGATTCTCCTGTAATAATAAATCAGGTTTTATAATGCTATATAATATAATACTTTAAGCTGAAACTATACTAGATTCATTATAAGGAATTGAAAGTTTACATATCTTACATGACATGTGGTATGTATAAAATTATTAAAAGAACTAAGCTGTTTATATCTTATATCACCAAAAAGTAAAGGATACAAAATGAATGATAAGAGAAGATCCTGCAATATGCATATAAATGAGGTAAACAATACCTTATATAATTGTTTTACATAATTTTCGGTGAGAATGAATGTGGACATATGTAACCTTTGATGTGCATTTACTTAAATGTTGAAAAATATCACAGAGAAGAAAAGATTTTGGATTGTACTACTTCAAATATAAGGGTGTCGGTGAATGTGTTGGGGGAAGTTTCTGTCTGGTTGCTGTATGTCCTGTTCTGTGCATAGTTTCTTATTCATGACAGTAAAGTCCATGGAGGTGATACCACTGAGTGTAGTTGGAGCAACTGATGGAATAGTGCCTTTTTGTGATGGATGTTAAGTACTATGAGCAGAGGTACACTGGTAGTCTAGATTTAGCGTTAATGTCACCAGTTTGCATTAGTAATTGGAAGATGATGACTGGGCCATCATCTCCCAGTAGTGAAAAAATATGTGTGAATATGTAAGATGTTTGGGTACAACCAATGGTCCAGCACAGTGGCTGAGGACAGTTTGAGGCTGTGCTATGCATGGCAGCAGGATAGTTGTCTACTTTAGGGGGGTAGACCACTGTTGTGCATATTCCTTTGGTGTTTTTATCTCTTAATTCTCCCTCTCTCTTTTCACACTTTCCTTCTACATCTCCTTATGCATGCCTGTTGAAGTAATCATCACTGTTTACAATAATATCTTGAGGATATGTGATAGATGTCTCACCTCTATGGCATTCAAATTAAATTTTATTGTTCTTCAGCATACATTTTACTCTATACTGTGAAATTTTTAGTATTTTGTGGTGTGGGGATCTCCAAATGATATACCTGACCAAGATTATTTGAGTGTTACATTATTATGAATGCAGAAGAGGTCTATGTGACAAAGAAATATTCATGCAGTTACTTAAGCATACTGGAGGACACAATATTCCTTACTCTGAAACTCTCCATTGACAACCGCTGCCGGTAGGCTTAGAAGCCGCAGTTTGCAATCTTCACTCCCGACCAGCAGACAAGAGCCATCTGGTGACCTTCATAAAATTGACAGAGCACTGTATTAACAAAAACAAATAATTTCTGTAACAAGTGAGAACAATACTAATGACTTAATTGATGCACATTTCTCAAAATTGCTAAATTTCTTGACTGGGTTCAGTTTTGAACAAAAAGCTAACTAATCTTCAATAACTCTTGGAAACATGAAAATGAACAGGAAATTATTGAAACACATCACTCAGTCGCAGTAAAATTTTCTCTACTATTTTGTCATTGGTGAAAAGCTACATTCACTTGTTCCCATAATTTACTAGACTCATTTCTAAGTACCACTCAAGCCGTGTACAAAGTAGTATTACATTTTTTTTACTATGGATAGAATTCAAAAATGATTAACAAAAATGTAGGTCCAGAAATTTAATAAACCATTTCTTTCTGAGGCAGTATCCCACAAGCATGAATAAGGTTATAACCTCATTCTCTGTCTTTCTGGTAGGGAAACGCTGACTTTCCCAATGTTCACTATCCTCCCATCACACTCATTACTGGCCCACCTTCAGCCAATCATGGTCTAACAAAGAGATGATGTGATGAAACACTCATTCCTGGCTGTTCAATAGCATAAGGTTCACAGATTGTTGGGATCAACCCAAAAGTTGTCACAACTGGTACAGAAAAAGGCTAAAAAAAAGGGGTGGGGAAATGCCAGACACCCAGATGGTAAGGAGCTACTTTGAGGGAGATGCCTGAAGACTTAACTTAAATGTCTCAAAAAGTCTGCTATGAAAATGTATCTCTATTTCCAGCAGTTAGATGTAGAAAAAACTTTCTTCTCAAGAGATGTACAGAATGAACTGAACTGAACCAGAGCATGGAAAGCTTTGGAACTCTCTACCTTCTCATATCTTTCCCAATAAATATGACCTAACGCATTTTAAATGGCAGGTTTTCACTTTCTCCAAAATTCATAAGTATTACCCTTGTCTCTTCTTTTTCACTTTCATAATCCTCTCTATACTTAAATTAAGGCCTGGATTTGATTAGACTTTTGTCCATGACTGGAGTGTCTTATGTAGAAAAAAGCCAGTACAAAAATACAGAAATGATAATCCCAGAACAACTGATCTAATCCTCAATGCTGTAAATATTCTAAGCCTTAAGTTCCAAAGGGTTGAAGCACTCAAAATCAAACCTCTTCTCCAGTGTTCAGAACTCACCATTTACATCCCTTGGTGAAGTTGCCCTGTGGGGTCTTGAATTCTTCCTCGTAATTAAGTGCCAATATTGGACAATCAAACTTAAAGCTCACAGATGGTAAGTAGCTGTTATCGTCCTTCATTGTTACTGATGCTTCAAAATCACTGACTCTGTCATTTGCCTCGCATACTCCATTATCAAGTTTTAATAAAGTACATTCTGGATGATTTGTGTTTAATATATTAAGACTACTATGGCTTTCAGTTGGTTTCTGACATTTTTCCAAACCTGACCTTGATTCATCATCTGAAGACTGTGCTAGATCTGTTAATTCATTTCCATGATGAATATCTATATCTGGATTAAAATCAAATCTCATTTCCAAGTGATCTTTTACTACAGTCTCTTTTTTAGCATATATTTCTTCACAAGCATTTTCTGGCAACATGAAAGCATCAAACTGAGCCAAACTTTGTGAAATGTGTTTCTGCAATTGCATGATTTCGATGTTATCCAATAATTCTTTCTCCTCGATGATTGGTTCTTCATCCATCTGCAATTAAAGATATTCATACATCAAATTATTTCGACACTTTGCTGTCTTATAATTGATTCTAAATCTAGTATTGTATAAGAGAAATATATATGCTACCATAACATAAGTGCATAGATAACACAATATGAACCATACATTTATGAAAAAAAGACACTTTACACTGAGCAAAATCCATTTTCATATCTAATACTGTACATGGCATCAAGCTGAATCTCGTCTACACAATTCAGTCACAGTACACAAGCAAATCATTAAAATTATCATCTTCAAAAAGGAAAAAGAAACTTGTTTTTCTAATTTATTATTCACTTTATCTCTGATTCCTACACAACACATGGTACTTTGTTCTTGATAATGTCTTGAGAGGGTTTAATTAACTAACAACACTAAATTTAAAGAACAGCCTTCTGGCTAAATTCTTTCAAGAACACGCCATGTCTTGTGAGACATTTAGCTGGGCTCAGTCCAGGCACCACTGCTCGTCTTGATATATGTAAAACAGGATATACCAAGAAGCGTTAAAAAAGGGAAGACAAAAATCTGATAAATTATCCATGTTTGTTGTATAATGCTCAGATTTGGCAGGCCGTACGAAATCAGCTTATCCCGCTTTTGTTATCTTTTGTGGATGAGTTTGAAAGTTAGATTAGTGTGAATATTGGCCTATACTACTCTCTTTACACATTGTTCTAAGAAGTGACTTTCCTCTAAGGCGCCGGCAGCACTCTGGCCCCTGATGGCTCTCGGGTGTCGATAAAATTTCGGCTCTTTGTGACATAACTATACAGTTACTAAGGCAACTAATAGCTACTTTCCATTTTTTCTACATTTATCACTGCGTCTCATTTCTGTAATCTTCATTATAATATTTCACCTTTTTAAGTACATTTTACAAGATACAGTGCTTCAAGTTTAATACCCCTGGCAAAGTGAAGAAGTATTCTTTGAAATGTAAAAGTATCTCCACAATTCACTCTCAGCTTTCGGTAAAACACAGGTCAACCCCTTGTCTCTGTAGGGTGCAAACCTCATCGACTCCGAGTCCAGCCGATGTTTATAAACAATGTGTTCCGATGGCTTGAGTGTGTTCTAATTGAGCTCTTATGTTCAGATGAATCCACCTAAAACCCAAAATCTGATTCTTTTCTTAAGGAATTGTGTCGTTCCAAGAAAACCCCCTAATATGATTAAGGAAAGTGAATCCGTTAAAGTCATCTTGCCCAAATTTTTTGTTGGTTCAAGGGAGAATTCCTCATGCATTTATTTTTACAAGAGTATGAATCCAATTTCCCCCTTGCATATAGCAGCTAAATATCGATTGATTGTGGCAAAATATATAAACAGAATATTTTTAGTTTTGCATGGGATAGGATATAAAGTATATGTAAACATTTCCAATATGAACCTCATAATACATACAAAATGATTAGTAACACAAATTGAAGAATGATAATGAGAGCTCAAAGTATAATTGAGCTAGAAACAAAATTATATGGCAACACAGTGACTAAATGCTAGTTTTAAAGAGCTGAGAGCCTCAGTACAGTTTCTATCACCAATATAGAGGGATTAAAAATTATGAAAACGTTCCATAAAACCGATTTTACCTGTTTCTTGGAATCATTTTTAGTTTGACTAAGTTATTAGAAATATTCAATGGTAGACAAAATAATGATATAGAGAAAGGCTATTTGTATCAAAATACATTAAAGCTATCGTAAATATATTGTTTAATTGCGTTTTCAGCATGTTCGTTGGCTAGTTCGAGCGCACCCATCACGTGGGTATACTTGAAATACCAATGAAATATAGGAATATCATGATTTTGATTTATAAGCAGGTGATAGAGAAAAATGTATTTCCGTATGAATAAGAAGGAAGGAATGGTTACAACTGGGTTAATCGATCTGCCTTCCCGTAGATGTTGAGAGTTATGTTCGCTACCTAGATGTAACTCCAGACGTTATGAACGGGCTGGAAGCGTTCGCTACCCGTATAGCCGTCCAATATATAAACAATAAGTCGCGAAAGAGTGTAAACTTCATGTATGATATAAAAGACAATTACATTAAAGAATCGTAATCTAGCAGGATGTCGATAGAAATCGAGTCAGCGGAGTAAGTAATATACATACATTACCTCAAATTGTGTTATTCTTGCAACTAAGTGCTTACAGTAATGTAGTTCATACAATAATGCGGCTTATAAGTGTCCGCAAACGCAAACTGGCATGCTGGAGTTAAACTGAACGGAATTGGACAATATTTAACCTGATCTAAGGGGGCCTAACCATGCTAGCATTTCTTGGATACCATAACCTTTTAATAGCCCATAAACAACAAAGGGTAGGGAAAGCTGTCATGGAATAGTCTAGTATAATTTGCAGGGTTTAGTCTTTTCAAAAACGCATATGTATCTTATACAAATTCAAATTAGCCTTTTACTACTGACTCATGATAACATAGATTATTATGTCTACTTAGCTTATGACTTTATATATAGGACTTACATTTTGGGGTTAATGTGATTGTATGTGCTAAACTTAATGTTTAGGGTCTCCCTAAGCATTATATTCCAAGAGGACTGAAGTAGGATAGGTGAAGCACACCTTCATATGCTGCTGCTGACCAACTTCACTCATGAAATATATGCTTTTATTAGCAATTTGATTCCTTTTTGTACATATATTTCCTGTGTATTATTGTTTAGCAGTAAATGCTACACGGTTAGTTTTGACCTCATTGAAGTCCACGTAAATCCAAGATTCAGTAGTTGACTGGGTCTCATTAAATCTGTAAATTACATGTGTAATTTACAGATCTCACTGCAATCCCTTTGGATTTCATTGTTTAGGAAGACTCAATTTCAGAGCTGGAATCCTTTTGTGTTTTGGTGGATTGTAGATTATAAACATATGCACTGAAAAGAAAAAAAATTTAAATTACGATTGTTATGAGTAGACTAGGTCTTCAGTTTTGCAGATGTGTTTCACTGATCCTTCTGATGATGTAATGCTGTTCTTCCCTCTGAA
>JAUUDZ010418463.1:0-14527 GCA_032361705.1 Panulirus versicolor | reverse complement strand
CCAGGAAACAAATATAATCTGGTATATTGTACTCATTAAACTATACAGTGTTGATGATTAGTTAAATATAATCTGGTATATTGTACTCATTAAAATATACATTGTTTTAATGATTATTTAAATATAATATTTTAATCAATATAAAAATTTGTTGAAGCTTACTGAAAACCAGCTGTGTACAGAAAATATAACCCTGAAAATTCTCCGTTCTAGGAAAATTTTTATTAACCCCCAGCTGTTTTAGTTCCACAGCTAATATTAAGTACCTATTTGTACAACTAACCTCCTATCACAATCTTAAACTCCAAGCCATCAGAAACCTTACTCCCTGAACAAACACAATTCACACACTCTTGCTTTTTCTGAATATCACCTATCACTATAACACCACATACAATGCTTCAAAATATCCCATGACCCTTCATGCCAACAGTGCAACAATGATAAAGAAGACATTGATTACTTAATAATCAACTACCCAGCACTTTGTGCACACAGAAGGACACACAACATTGTAACACTTTATGACGTGGTTCCAACTGGTGGATGTAGCCAGCTTCCCGAGTGCTACAAGAGTCTCATAAGGATAGAAGGGTCAGTAAGGTAAGGTAAGGTAAGGTACAGTACAGGGAGAGAGTTCTAAACTTGTGAGGCCCCATTTTCTTTATATGCCATCATGTAGCCTTTCAAACCTTTGTAAAGCACCATTGGTTAATTTATTCCAACCATCCACCATCCTAACATTAAACCAATACTTCTTTTCATCTTTTCTAATTAACTTCTTATCCAACTTTCTGTTATAGCTTTTGGTTACCCTCATGCTGTATTTCTTTAAGTACTGTTCCAAATCAATATCATCCATCTGATGTAGAAAGTTGAAGTCCCCCCTCACTCTCTCTCCTCCTTGGTGGACAGTTTTGAAGCCCTCAGCCTCTCATTATAGCTCAGTTTCTCTTAATTTAGGCACCATCTTTTGATGTTCTTCTCTATGCCCTCTTAATCAGATCAATGCCCTTCTTTAGGTGCAGTGACCAGACTTGTGAGGCATAACCCAGTTTTGATCTGATATATATGGTGAATAATTCTACAAACATGCCCTTGTCTACTTATCTGAATACAATTCTTATATTTCCCCGTAGGCAATTTGCCTCTTTCGCAAATGTCCTAATGTGTATCTCTGGCAATGAATTAAGCATTCAACCCTTAAGACAATTTTACATGTAGATTCCTGCACTTTCTGTCCTGGTAGGTAATAATCACATCAACCTTCCTCACACTGTCCCATCTTCACCATCTTACATTTGCTTGGACTGAAATTCGCCATCCATTTATCTGACCAACTTTGGGTTTTTTCCAGGTCCTCCTGTAGGCTGGTGGATTCATAATCATTCATTGTTTCTCTCTTGATCTTGGCATTGTCTTCAAACATGCTTATATATGATTCTCGTCCATCAAGCAAATAATTATGTACACCAACAACATCAGTAGCCCCAAGACAGAGCCCTGTAGAATGCCACTTGTAATGCCATCCCACTAAGAGGATGCAGCTCTTACTTGTGTCCTCTGTCCAAATCCCCCTGTAGACTGATGCAATCATCATTTTTTATTTCTCTTGTGACCTTGGCATCAACTGTAAACATGCTTAGATACAATTCCAGTTCATTATGCAAATCATCTATATACATCAAGAATAACAGCGAGTCCAAGACTACCCCCTGTGGCATGTTACTTGTAATCCCAGCCCACTGGTGAAGCTCAACCTTGGTCAACCTGTAAATGCATCATGGCTAGCTGCACTTTCCGCTTGTTCCATGGATCCCTAACTGTGTCAATGTGTGATCAAACAGAAATATAAAGGAGGATGCCCAGTTCAAAATTTTTTCTTAAAAATTACTATGTCAAAGACAAACATTAAGTAAAAGGACCTCCACAACTGCATAACACATGTAAATATGACACACTACAAATCACACAACATATATGCTGAGATAATTCAGTTAGTGACACTGTGACAAGTCTCAAAATACTTCAACCCTGTGTATATCATATGTCAATAACTTGAAAACCTAAAAATGGTGTATGGATGCAAGACAGTATGGAAACATAGGTTAATCAATTTCACCCTGCTGTTCAATTCATTGGACAAATAAGTTCCACCTTACATGATGAAAACTCATTCCACAAAGCCATAATTTTGGTAAAACAAAACATGAAAATATACTATAATGTTAATGTACTTTGTCAAATAATGCATTATTTTATGCACTGGATACCTAAATACATCATATCTATTGACTGAAACACTTATCAAATCAAAACTCTTTAACCATATAGGGTGAAGTGATACTACAGATGAGATGATTGGTCTCATGCCCTTTAAAAAATCATCCACTTTGAATAAGGTCTTCTGAAAAACTGCATCCAGAATTTTTCCCCTTAATCTATAGGAGAAAAAAAGTCAAGAACACAAAAATCATACTAACTCTTGTTCTGACAGAATACAGAATAAGGAAATTCATCTTCAAGTCCTACAGCTTGTTAGCAACTGCACTATTCCATATTCGGCAGGAACTGTAAATAGTATCATTTGGGTTAAAACTCTGAACACTTAAGTTATTATACTCTAGGATACTGGACTTATTCAACAACAAAGAGCAATATACCCATTTGCTCTACTTAGGCTGGTTACGATTCAATAAATCATCATGCTATGTTGCCATAGGAAGGGGTTATACAGAAAATAAACTTCAAGAACGTATTACAGCATTTTCAAGTGTATTAAACAATTTCTAGTGTTCCATATGAAGAAATAAAATAGTACAACATTGTTAGTTATCTATCATTTCTAAAATTACAGTGAATTGAGTTCTGGCAACTTGAAAAAATACAGATTTTGATTATCAGCACCATGAGGTACATATATCAATAACAGATATATGGTTAAAAAAAAAATTAAAAGCAAAAGAGCTTAGCGCATGCATGTGTGTACCAGGATGGATCTAATCTCACTTTACACTGGGTTATGTTTTACTAGTTTCCACTTTACAGTGGATTGGGTTTTACTAGTTTCAGATCATGTAAATCTTCCCTATGGAATATATTCAATCGAACAAGTCAAAGGTGTATTCTTACCTCATGATGGTAAGCACGCTGACTCAGGATGTGATGAAACCAGTGACTTGTAAAATTCTGGATGCATTACGTTATCTCCAGAGATATTTCATCATCTGCTTGCAGTTATAGCTCAATTTTTTTTTCTTGATTAATATTCATGAACTTACTACAACTTCCACACAATGCTGCTACTGGTATGAAACTTCAGCTTATCCCAGTATGTCCATTCTCTCACTGAAGAATGTCTCCCACAGATGTTGCTTATTTCCTCCAAACTCTTTCACTGGATCCTTAAAAGGTTATTGAAGGAGAGGAAAAGAGATCATGGTGAAATGAAGATTATGGATAATCCATTAATGAGATAAGAGAGCATGAAATATCAATCCTGTAAATAGTGAAGAGTGATGGGGTAAAGGTACAAATACTGTAAAATATGAAATCTTGAAAAAAAAATGTAAAAAAGTTGGAGCACATTACTAACATGAAAGCACACAAGGATTGAAGAAATAAATATCAAATAAACTATTGTGGAAGAATGTGAATAGGTTCAGAGGGGAGGTAAACTGTCCTTGAAAAGTAAAGGGGTAATAAACAAGTGTGGGGAATTGCTTGTACCAAAAGATGAAGTTTCTAAAATATGGAGAAGAAAATTCAAAGAATTGATTGGGTGTGATGGTACAGTCCTAAAGATGCGAGTGTTAATGACCATGTATGATATGAGGTCAGGACAGTTCTGACAATGAACTGAGGAGAAGAGGAGAAAAAGTAATGCAAATAAAAAATGCTAAACCTGTGGGCATAGATGGAGTAGTGAGGGAGAGGTAGAAAGAAGATGTGAAACCTCCTGAATTAGTCTGGAAAGTGTGTACGGGTGCATATAAAAGTGGTCATGTGTTCTATTGCTGGACATGAGCAATAACTGTTTTGCTGCAATGAGTAAAATAGGGTTAAAGGAAGATTAAACGACTGTGTGAATATCAGAGGGTCAAGTCATCTTAGCAATAGTGGTAATCTATGCAGCATAATTGTGAATCAATTCAAAAATATCAATGAACCCCTTGTGATTTTGAAATTGACAAGTGCTGGAAAGCACTCTAGAGAAAAAGAAGATACTGTATCCTGCAGTTGCAGACTTCTACATAACATAAGATTAATGGGTTAGCAGTCAGTAGTAAGGAAGCTTGCAATGAAGTATTATGATGAGGTCCAAGAAACAGACCTGGATGTGTAAGGTGTTCTCTCTTTCTATAGATATCATACCTTTGGGTCTCAGAAGTAGTACTTTACAAAGTCTTCCATATCTGTCATGCCAATAGGATGCTATTTCTGAAAGTAACCTTGGAACCATATCTTCCAGGATTTTCCAGATATACATGATGATACAACTCTCTCATCTGGGCTCCAGGCAGTACAGACTCAAGAGATATCAGCTGTTCCCAGCAATTTAGTTCCTTTACCACATTAATATGGGCTGTGAAAGATCTTTGAACACTTTCTAATTCTGCACTTACCCCACTTTGCAGGATGATGTTAGAACATGACATATTCAATTCATGAAAGAATTAAAGTCTTGAATGATATTAGATTTTCTTCCCTTGTCTTGAAGATCTGCAAGATCAAGCCTGCCATCCATCAGCATGAAGCAATCATTGCTTTGTTGTGTTCGCTAAAGGTTACATTGTTAAACATTATTACTTCAAGGTCTTTCATGTTATTTAACTGGTTTATGATAGTGTCTCTGTAATTTTCAATTTCAGTTTCTTTTGGATGCTAGAAATTCTTTAACGAGACTGCAATTCTTTGACTCCATTGAAAACGTGTTCTCAATTGCCCAGTTAATGACTTCGTTTATGTCTCTTTGTAGCCTTCCAACATCTTCTATTAATGTGATTTTCATAATTATTCTTATATCATCTGCAATGGATCATAAGAAACTTTGTTCTTTTCAGTCACTGTCAGATATAAGAACGAGGGACACATGGGATGTAAGAACAGTTTCTTGGGGGACAAAGCTTTTTACAGTGGAGGCACATCTAGTTTCAAGCTTTTTACAGTTGAGGCACATCTAGGTTCGAACATGAGGTGCCTAAGAATTCAGTGGCCCACTTGCATGCACCATTTCCTTAACCATCTGAGGCAGCTTCTGAGTACAAATTTCTAATGGATTCCAACACACTGAGCAGATTCAGGAAAAAAAAGCTTGTTCCATGAAAGAATTTTTTTTTACCAAATATTCTCTTAGCCTTAGTAATGGTCCAAATTAGTCACACCAATGAAGACATTTCTAAAGAGAAAACATACATACATCTTCACTCAGTGATTCCACTCTGATTTGGATGTACGTACATCACTCTCAAGTTTATTTGGAAGAAGACATAAACTGATAACCTTAGAGAGGCACTTGTTTGTTTGTTTGAAAATGAAGGTATCCAAATAACTTTCTTCAAACTTACTTTTTCAACAACAATGTACATTAATAAAAGATAAGCTGTGAGGATCTGACCCATCCTTTTACCACATCATCCCCTCATACATGAGAAAGCCTTCTCCTTCCTGAGGCCTCAGTGCAAATATTCACTAACGTCACAGGTGTTCACCATTTGACCTTTTGGCTGAACATCCCTGGCTGTGGCCACCTTTAAATGTATCTTGGAGCTGGTCAAAGGATAATTTTCTTATTTTGTACTGGTCAAAGGATAACTTTCTTAATTTCTACTAAGACTAAAAACATACTTACTTAAGGCAACAGGACTCTTTCTACCTAGTGTGTAACAGATGCAAGATTAGGCAGACATATAATTTTCTACTTCTCTACCTTTGTGACTACTAGATTTGCCAAAGTTCCTCTATTCTTCAATAATTCTTGGCTAGAAAATCTAGAGAAAAGCATAAGATTTGGCCCTTAGCAAGCCCTATCACTTTCCTGTCTAACTGGGAGTCAGCTTGGATGTCTGCTGGCTTGAATACACCTAGACTTGCTGACACTTTTGAGGAAAAAGTGCCCACACAAGCAAGCACACTTAAAATCATATATTTCTTATAATCATACCTACAGATTTACCACATATTCTGGGGTAATATTTAAGCAAACAAGCATGGCATTGAACCTGAGAACTTGAAGGCTATGTTTAAATGCTAAGAAACTGGAAAACTGAGGTAGCAATGAAGCATAACAAAACATGTGGATGGTAGGCATCCCTGCATCTATCTGAATCAATTGCCTGACAACTCTACACATCCACCACGACTATGTGTTTCTCTATGAGGGTTTATCATTAGAACAAAAATCCTTTTCCATGTGTATTCATGTATACTCATATATGTCCAGGTACAGTAAAATATATACGGGATAATTCTATTTCTCTGTAGTACAAATATCTAAACACCTCTACAAAGAACCTAATGTGGATGGATGATTTTATGAAGATATTAGGGTAGAGGTACTGGATGCATCAGGAATACAGTAACGTAAAGCAAAGAATGGGTTAACCTCAGCAATATGAGATGCAACTTATGTAATCAGGCAGGAAAATGGGTTGTGAGACCAGACAACCTAAATACCTTACATAACTACATATTGCAGAAATAAAACTAACATAACAGAAGTAAATGAGGTTAGGAAAACTGAAAGGTCAAGGGTTATGTAAAAAGTACTGTGATATAGTGTAAAGTATTCACTATTAAGGGTACTGAAATCCAGTATCTTGGAACTTTTATGAAACGTCAATTTCTCTCAAGAAGAAACAACACAGCTATCATAAAAATCAAAGGTTGTTGTAATGCACAGCCTGGATGGGATCCACATGATGGTTCAAAAGGAATACAACTAAACTCGTCTGATCCTAGAAGATCTTGATCGAGTTTCTTGAAACAGGACAAAACAGAGAAGAATTGAAGCATGCCAAAAATAACACCTATATACATGTTTAACATCAGTGAAAGACTAACCAGAGACTAAATTACAGGGCACCATGAAACCACAACTTTCTCCACAAGTACCAGCATGTATATAGAATTGAAAACTCCTGTCTTACACAAGATCGAATATACCGAAGAGGAAAATCCCACAAACAAAACAGACAAGGATCTTGTCTACTTAAATAGCATGAAAATTTTCAACATGGTTTCACTTGAGACTGTTCACAAAAACTAAAGTTCTTGGGATTATTGGCCAGGTGCTAAAATGGATCTGGGTTCAGACAAGGGGATCATCTACTTGGCCAAAGGTGACAAGGGATGTCTTGTAGTGCAAAGTTCTTGAAAGCATAACTTACTAGATGGTAACCAATGCAAGAGTAAATCTTTTGCTGATACTTTAATACCAAGATATACAGGAGAATATAGATTCAAAGATTGTAAAACCTCAGATAATGGAGTAGCTACTGGCTTCTTGCATTGTTTAAGCAAAAGCAACATCAAGCATTTAAGGATGAAAACAACACACACTACAGGATACTGGAAACCATTTCTAAAAAACAGAGGAACATAGTCTTGGTATACAAGTTACCCACATATGGAAACCATCATTGCATGCCGCAAGGGCTGCAGTGAAAATAAAGCCATTCTCAGAATAATCAAGAGAAAAAGTTCCATATATGAAAGGATATGTTTCCATTGCCTTTATTCTACAAAGCTTACAAGATTATTAGGTATTAAATAAATAAATACAAGGTAGGGGTATGATAAAACCGGCTTCATATCCATAGCTAATACTCCATTAAAAGATTCAAATATGAAGCATTACAAAAAACAGTGATCCCAATGAAATTCTAGGAATATCACCTATGGCTGCTGGATGTTTTGCTTCACTGAACTTATGCACCAGGAACACAAACATATGTTAGACTGTTAAATTAGCTTTCAGTTCAACTATCTTTTTTTCTGTGGATTTCCACTTCCACAGCTTTGAACATTAGTTCCCTGTAACAGTATGAGGATATATATTTTACTGTGTTACAAATAAATCTTTAAAGAACAGGCACCAAACCAACATATAAATGATACACGAGGACAAGGAATGAGAATTGTAAATAAAGAGGAGCATGGGATTGGGATTCTGAAAAATGCATGGTAGAAAAAGCATAAGACAACCCAAAATTTTACACAAGTTCATATGGCACTAACTCATGGTGAAAGAGCTGAAAGAGAAACTAATCACTAATCAGACTAATGGACTCGCACAGAAGAATTCCTGAGGATGATGAGGATACAAGGTGGACTTGAACGATTAGTTCAACAATGTATTTACTGGGGAGGACAATAATGCAACAGCATTACCAAGGTGGGAGGGGGGAAAAGCCTTGGAACATGGCTTCATGTCATGCATAACCAATCTTCTAGACTTCTCTGAAAGGGCGAGTTTCATCACAGATCAAAGAGAGGAATGGGTAGATTGCATGTTCTTGAACATACAGAGATCCTTTGACAAGGTTCCTCATCAGAAGATGAATATTCAAATATAAAGGCAGGAATAAGGGGTGGGTCCCTTCAGTGGACAGAAGACTACCTTAAGTTGTGGTCACCTGATCCATATATTAGAACAATATTGTTGGCCATATATAAGCCACATTGAGGAAATACTGCCTTGTATTGGTCAATATTACCAGTCATATGTTGAAATAGAAATGTGTATTAATGTGAATTGATGTGGTCCAGGCAGGATGGAAAATACATTATTGTCAGGCATCAGTCCAGTCCATGCCAGAGACAGTGAGTGTCACATGCTGATATTTTGTGTACTCACATTACGGATATAAAGTTACCCTTATGCAGTGGAATAATAAAAAGACTATAGACCTTACCAACAGTATTCACTACCATCCTGAAGTATGGGATTTCGGTAATCCCAAGTATTGTTAATGTAAATGCTGCCCTCATTTTTGTATTCATTTTTTGTATTTTTTGAACCAATTAAATTACAAAGCACCTCAAAGTCACTCAGACATTCTTATAATATTCTTAAATAAAATCTTGTCTAATTGTAATTTTCCACAAAGATCTGCATAAGAAGATCATTCTTCAAGGTATACTCTAACTGACATACCTCTCTTCTTCAAGAGTTGTTCATGAATTGCAAAAAAAGGCAGCAACTGCAATTCTGACACACTTTCAAAAGCGTTACCTTCACAAGTTCCCCTGGACACAATTGCACTCACTAGCTCATGTAAAACCGGGTGGCTGTGTTGCTTTGAACTGCTCCACAAGGAAGACGGCATTGCAGCAATCATGGTCTTAGCAATATTTACTTTGTCAATATTTCCACTGGCAATGTTACCTAATGTTGCTTAATTCTTTGTGCTTGAGTAACCAAACTTTTACTTTAATGGAAAGTAGCAAAGAATGCATGTAAAGGGTGCATCCTCAGTGGGCAGGGGGTTACAAGTTCAGTCTTGGGCCCAGTGCTATTCTTGGTGTATATAATATACTTGCATAACGGAATTAAACATGTTTACAGGCAATGTCAAGACCACGAAAGATACTGAGAATGATGAGGACTGCATTAGCCTACAAAGGGACCTGGACAAACTTCAAAGTTGGTCATATAAATGGATGAGATTCAATCCAAGTAAATGCAAAGTGATAAGAATGGGAGAAAATGAAAGAAGGCCTTGTTGTGATTATTGTTTAGCGGGAAATAAATTACAGGAGTTTGTGTGAAAGAAATTCAGCAGTTGATATTGTGACTAATTCATAAGCTTAGCTACACATTAAGAGCACTGTGTTAAAAACAAAAATTTTCTCTGGCAGATATAAGAACTGCATTAAAACATTTGGAAATGTTCATAAAACTTTCTCTACATACATCAAACCAAATCTGGATTATGCCTCAAAAGTCTGGTTACAGCACCTAAAGGTGCACAAGGATCTGAGAGAAGTACCTAGAGAGGACACAAAGAAAAGCTGGGTAAAAAGCTTGTTAGAAAGGAGTACTAACTAGTTTAGTGTGGTGGATGGTTGAAATAACCAACCAATGAGCCAGGCAATACTAATTGTTTACAAAGGTTTAAATGTCTACTTGCTGGAATAAAAAGTTTAGGAAAAGGGGCCCATAAGTGCAGAACACTTTCCCTGCACTGAACAAAAAGGTAGTAAAAATGTAATGTTACAACAGGAAATAGAAAGCACTTAATATGTACAGATTAACTTGAGTCAATACTATTAAAACAATGTTTGATTAATAGAAACGACAATGCTGCTCCATCAAAAAGATCATTATCACTCAGAGCAATCATGGGATCAAACTCCTAAGTAAGTGTACTGTATTAAACTATGAGATATAAACAAACCCTTTGAAGTACGCAGTAGGTACAGGTTACTTGAGAGTACCATTGCGCTAATACTGAACTTTAGGGTCACCAAAAAAAATTATTCAAAATGGAAGAAAAGCATATCCTTATATTGTCATCTTTCAGTAGAAGACATTAAGAAGGGCGTTTATAAGGTATAAGAACATTTGTTAATCATATAATAATAAAGTCAACATTCGGGGAAAAATACGAAGATCTGGGAAAATGTAGCGTTAAGAATAAAACTTGCAAAACTCTTTTAAGAACGCAACAAAACCAAAGTAAAAGTTACCCAACTACCAACAGCAGCAAAGATTATCTTCTCAATGTTATTTCGCGTATAGGATTGTTATAGTTCCATGTTGCATCTACTTGTTGAGAGATTTGTGCATAGAAAGCATTAACGTCAATATACACACAAATAGTGATCATGACCACTCCTTACCAAGATGTAGGCTGTAAAAAAGACCATTAACGTGGATATAACTTTGTAGATTAGTCTCAATACCACAGGAAAGCTAGGCATGATTTTCATTTCATCATTGCTGGATTACTTAACGCCATTATATTTCATCAGAGTAACTCAAATCAATTCCAGAAAGCGATGGGAGTCGCAAAATACGGTTTACTTCCACAATTACTTCTGTGGTGTCTCTAAAGTATAACAATACTTCCACATAATAACATTCCCACAGGGAAAGGCTATCCTAATATATGCCATTGGACTAATTTGGGGCTGGAAAAATAAAAGCTCTTGTTGCTGATAATACAGTAGTTTCGCCACACGGCGATAACTGCATTGTGGGAATTTGGTTTTGTAATGCTAATGTATTTAAGATGAATACCGAGGAGGGGACATATATATATGAGCATTTCATCATGATACTGAGTAAAGTGATGTTGGTGACGGATGTGAATAACTGTCAAATATGGAGGTTCAGGCACATACATGTAGCCTGAACTTCTAGAAAAAAAAATGAAACAGAACATTTGAAAACCGAAAACCTCACCTAACCTCAGCAGCGAAGATTTATCAGACTGCCAGTGACTGTAATGGGTGGACTAATTTGTGTGGCTTTCTGCTTTGTTATATCTACTCTTGAGAGGTTGGAAGAACAGGCAGGCGAGGTGCAATTTAAAGTGGAGCAGAGGAATCGTTTGTCTCGGATGTAGAGGGGGATTATTTTGCTTGTCCAAATCTGGTGCCACTTCAGGTTGAGAGGGGATGTAGCCTGTGTGTTGTTTTTGTGTTTATGTTATTGTTGCGGGGGAATGAAGGTCATTATGTATTTTTTTGAAGCTTACATTGGCTGTAACTGTAGACTTCTGTGGTGATACAGATATTTTCCTCTGTGTAATGTAGTGCTGCATGTATGATACTGTTACTCTGAGATTAGGGTGTTGTGACGCGATTTTTTACGTTCTCACACGAAAGGACCTTCATGTTTCACCTGAGGTAATGGGAGGTTTATGAAGAAACTGATGAGTGCTGGAGAAAGAACTGCTTTTCGGGGAACTACACTGAAGAGATTTATTGTTTTACAGGCGTGGGAGTATAATGCTGTATGAGATGTTGGGCCCGGGAAAAGCAATGAAATTGGTCAAACACTTTTTGTCACTTGTGAAGTGTGGTGTCGAGTATCATAGGTGTGTGTGTGTGTGTGTGCATCGAGGGAAGTGTCAAATGCTTTGTTGATGTCTGTTGCCCCTAGTATTGTTAGGCCATAGTCTGTGGTTGGTTGAATCCACTTAGGGTTTGCTGTATGAGCTCACTGGTTAATGTTTGGGTATGAAGCCATGCTCTGTGGGTTAGAATAAGACGTTTCTATTCTGTAAAGGATCACTCTTATCTCAGAGTTCGGATACTGAGGATAGAAGTGATGTAGGGCGGTAAGGTGTAGAGGAGTTGGGTGGTTTTAGTGGGCTTTCGGGCTGGTATTATGCCGGCAAGATTCTGATGTTACATGTTTTCATATGATCGGGTCATTAAAACTAGCAAAGAGACGATGCGATCTAAGTTATCAGAGAGACCCGAAGGCTTGATAAACAATAACTAATAAGCTATAACAACTTACCTAATACTATCCTTCGTCTCCTTCTTTTCAATCAGGAATAAAAAGTTTTCAATGGATAGATGATCATATTAGTGGAAGGTAACAATTCACACATCAGGGAATCCATCACGAAATGGGCCGTGGGTACCAATGGGCATGCCCCACGAGTCTGTTGTGCACTGTTGCTCTTCTTGATCAGCATAAATGACAGGCCGGAAAGATTGGACTCCTAAGTGAACATGCTTGTGGATGATGCCAGTCATGAGGGAGGCAGAACGCGAGAGGGGTTGCATCATCCTACAAGGAGACATAAACAAATTCCACTGCTACCTCGCTGACGAAATTTAACTCTGGTTCATGCAAGATGATGATGATGAAGGGACACAGAAAGGCCTTGAAATAAATGTCATATAGCAAGACATAAGCTGAAGGAACCTCTGTGAAAGGACTTGGGAGTAGACATGGTCAACGTGCTTAAAGCAGCACAAGAAATGAAAAAGAAGGTCCAGAGGTGGGCTACAGAGATGGTACCAGAATTAAGAAAGTCAACTTACACTGAAAAGTTTAGAGGCCTTAAATTCAAATATGGAACAGAGAAGAGTAAAAAGGTGAACTAATCACCTTTAAATTTTCGACCTGATCTCCTTTAAGTTTTAATCGTTTGATGACATTAGTTGTAAAAAGTTCTTCGAAAGATGAAGGGACATAACAACCAGAAGCCAGAATATGAAACTAAAGAAGAAACTTGCAAGGCTTACTTTCAAGTACAATGAGTTACAGTTAGTTTTGCCCGTCCTTCTTTGTATCCGTTCTAATTTTCTATCATCTCTGATCAAGTTTGGCGAGACCTAAACGAACAGCAGCATCTGGGACGTCTTCAAGGTTAAGTAGTATGTCTGTGTTCCAGTTTATATTTCTGTCTGTGAAACACTTCTTTGTGTTTATAAGCAGTATTTCTAAATACAGCTTTCTGAACATTACATATTCGTGATAAATATTTTTTCTTGCATCACTTTGCATCTGTCTACAGGAAAGTCCATTTACCATGATACTGATCACTCCACCAAAACTTTCAATTCTCTGGTAGTCTTCCTTTGACTCAGTCTTATACTCTGAGACACTGACTGTGGACAACATACTGAAGTTTAAAAGGGTGTATGATGAAGTCTAGGAGATGGAGCCCCAGACAGTGCAAACACGTAATTATAATCAGGTGATTACACAAGCTAACCATTTCATAAGATAAACTTACTACACTCACCATCCACACGACACATTATACACACCATCACCATCCACACTCCCTTACACCTCACACTATACACACCATAAAATACACCCCTAACGTACTCAATCACCATTACACAATCACTAGTACACAATCCACCGTCAACTCGTTACTACGTCATTCTCTGGACTTGTCACCATGTATCATCTTAAGCCAAGCCAATATCCCACCCTTCCCCTACGTCAGTAAACTCAGTGCTCTATCTCAATCCTGTACTTACCCAGGTAATCTGGCCTTTGCGTCACGCCAGTCACCACGTCGCCATAACCCGGCTGCTACAGTGACTGTCAAGACTTGGAAGATTCACACTCTCGTGTTGATGGTGTCGAAACCACCAATCCGCCTAATCTAGAGATTACTTAAGGAGGTTAACCCATAAGATCTGTTCTCAGAGATTACAGGCAATCCATTACCTCAAGATTCTGTACCCAATCACTCGCGTCTACAGGCGAGGAAGAACTCATGCCTCCCCCTAGGCAAGTAAGTAACTAGGAGTAAAGTGTAGTGGAGGTTGGCGTGGGTGTGTTAAGACAGGAGGGAGGGATAAAGGGGCAGTGAGTGACTAGGGCGGCGAAGGGAAGGTGTGAGGCTTGGAAGGAGGGAGGCAGGACAGGGAGTGACGAGGGTAGGGCAAGGAGTGGGGAGGGGCAGGGAGGGATGAGGACACGCTAGGTACACACACGAGGACGCCAGATGAGCGAGTCTTGACCACGATGTTCGCTGCAAAACATTAATATTCTACAAACTTCCCTTCATATACGTCAGTCCGACAAAAGCCAGCAAGG